>JAQSVH010000011.1:10561408-10572542 GCA_029448705.1 Adansonia digitata | reverse complement strand
GTCCTAAAGTACAACAGTCAGTTAGGAATGGTGCCAACTTCAGTCTTGGGGCTTATATTGGAACTTGAACCAAACAAATAATCCTGCCTTGCTGAGGGAGAGAGCTCTTAGGGGTAATAAAAGGTGTCTTCCACTGCAGGCAAAAACCAAAACAGAACCCCAATTCTTTACTGCTCAAATCATTTTGGGGTTTGGTGGGGGGGATTGTTTTATTTCTGCTGCTCTATCTGCTGTTTAATGCAGATACAGCGAGTGTAAGCTTTTTTGAACTCTCACTATAGGTAAGTGAGTTTTTCAAGTGAGGATTTCAGTTGAGAGATTTAAGCATCCTGCAAATGGTACCTACCTGGCATTCTTCTTCGCTGGTTCGCTGCATTAGCCTTTGAAGATCGTGTATAACTTCTACAAAGCCTCGGTCGCTCACTCTTAAAAGTATCAATGGAGGACTGCAAATCATGTATAACAAATCATCAAATGATGTCCCTCGGGAAACTACAGATGCCAAGTTTATACTCAAATTATGGGCCTGCTCTAGACAGAGGTTTCTTGTGCGCCCCAGACTGGCAGGCGGTCTTCTAAGATGTTGCCAACGCTGTTCCAAAGTGGAATTGTGTCGCTGGACTGCATCATCAGTCCTCTCTGTCCTCCAGCATACTGCATACATTGTTTTTAACTTCAACTTCTAAAATCTTGTGTTGTGCCTCACCGAGACACGCATGCTTGCTGATCATATATGACCATTTTAGATGAGGGCCTTGACTTTCCCCATCCGTTCCTAGTTTGTTCAGCTAACTAAGCTCAGCAAAAGTTGCTTCCAACCATCCATGACTAATAATAGATGTCGAATTGGCTGACTTCAGTCTCCAGTATCAACTCTCCCATTTATGAATACTGTTTCCAAATATATGATATATCAAAAATAAATATAACGAGAAGCAGGTGCTAGGCAAAGTAACATGTAACTCCCTTAGCAGTGACATACATGTTAATGCTAATAGCACGCCAGAAGTGAGGTCATAAGTCAACTTTTATTATAAAAAATAAGTAAATAAATAAAAGGGGGGAAAGACAAGAAAAATGAAAAGCCCTGTACAAATAATAAGCGAACGCTAGTGCCAGTTATTTTTGCTAGGTTGCCCCCTTTGGCCTTGGGATCTTCCAAATACTAACACATGGCAACGCGATCCCTTTGGCACACACGAGCCAAGCTAGCATTTGCTGCCACAGCCCTCTGCACGGGAGGCGCCGCAGCTACTATCGCCACCTCTGATGACCCCTCCACCGCTCTCAAGGTCTGCACCACCGTTCCTCTCCGCCTTCTCCGTGACTCCATAACTGCTGCCTCCATCGTCTTCGGTACCTTAAACCACTTTCAATTTCTTTCAAATTCTTAAACTTTGTACTTAATTTAATATGTTTGATTATGAGAGTTAACTGGAGCTTTAAACTTTCATCTTGAATCAAAAAAATCTTAACTTCAATGGAAAAATCACTTGAATTTGTTAGATTTAAAGGGATAAAGTTTTTTTTTTCCTAAATTCCATAGCTATAATTTTTGTGAATTATTGGGAATTCGGTTACTTTTTTGTTGTTGTTGTTGTTCTTATTATTATCAATTTTGGCAACCCTTTTTATTTTTTGAATGATGCTATTAGATTATGAATACTCATTATGGGGACTACCCGAAGGAAGTAATGAGAGAGCAAAGGTTAAACATGAAGTCCATTTAAGGTCCGCGCGAAAGCTTCAAGAACTTTGTTTTAGAAATGGAGGAATTTATATCAAGCTTGGCCAACATATTGGGCAGTTGGTATAATCTTAGTAATGCTGAATCTGTGTATGAATAAAGTTTGAAATATGGGCTATTGGTTTCATTAGATGCTAAATAATTGTAGGTTTGAGCTGAAAAGTTTTTGTTTTTGTTTTTTTTTTTTTTGTTTTTAGGATTACCTAGTTCCTCAGGAGTATGTTCGGACAATGAGGGAGTCGATGTTGAATAGGTGTCCAGTTTCTTCATATGATCAAGTGTGTGAGGTATTCAAGAAGGAACTTGGAGAGACACCTGATAAAGTATGTATTGTTTTGAAGCATAATGTTTTCATAAGCAGAATTGAGTTATATTTTAAAGATTACTGAGGCTGGAAAACTGCATTTGCAATATAAAAAGTGTTATCAATGCTTCTTATGACATATAGAAGCTATACATACCTGTCCATTTAGACTAGCTTTTCATGTGCAGGTCTTTGATGAATTTGATCCCAAACCGATAGCAAGTGCTTCTCTTGCACAAGTTCATGTTGCCCGTACCCATGATGGCCAAAAAGTTGCTGTGAAGGTTTCAATCTTTGTCACTTTTATCTGGGAAACTTTTCCATTTGACTTTTGTGGATGTAGTCAGATTTTTTCTTGTTAGGATTTACGTTCCATGTCCAAATTATTTTTCTTGAAATTCAGGTTCAGCACACTCACATGACAGATACTGCAGCCGCAGATCAAGCCACTGTGGAATTTATTGTCAACACTCTGCATTGGTTATTACCATCTTTTGATTACAGGTACTGTTTTTAAATTTTACTCGATTGGCTTCTACATTATGTGTTATGATTCATATATAAATGGGATACATGACTGGAGAATTTGCTTAACTTGAGCTTATGGGTTTTCTGCTGTCTTTCTATTTATGTGGTTTCCAACTGTTTCATTGAAATTCTATTGGCTTATGCATGCAGATGGTTGGTGGCTGAAATTCGAGAAAGTTTACCCAAGGCAAGTTGCTATGATATCTTTTTCTTTACATTTTCCAGGAATTCCGTTATGTCTTGATATGAGTGGAAAATTCTCTAAATTTACTCTTTTAAGAGGCTAGATGTATTATAAAAATCAATTCCTTATGACATGTTGCTTCGTGTTTTACTTTCTGTTGTTATAGCTTTCATGCACCCTTGCTTGTAAAAGGTAGATCTAGACAACTATTTATAGTTGTCTCTTGCTCAGTCATGTTTTTCATTTACTCAAATATGTTTTTAGCTTTCTTTCCATCCAAGGTGCTATAGCATGGCATTTGACTATTCTAACCTTTTGACTTCAGGAGCTAGACTTTTTGATAGAGGCAAAGAACAGTGTGAAATTTTTGGAAAATTTCCGGAAGCTTTCTCCTAATATTGCGGATTATGTATATGCACCACAGGTGCATTGGTCTTTAAGTACCTCAAAGCTGTTAACAATGGAGTTCATGGATGGTGCACAAGTGAATGATGTGATTACCATTCGAAGACTTGGAATCCAACCTAACGAAGTTGCAAGATTAGTAAGTTATTGGGTTGATATTGTAGCCAATTATTTTTCTTTAACTCTACCCCATGCTTTATTTTGATTAACAATGTTGGGAAAATCATTCGGTATGAGAATGAGACTTTAATTGTTCTTTTGTAAGAAAGAGTATATACATTGATCACAGTTATGTGGTTGTTAAATGTATACAAGAAAATAATCTTGCTGATATATATATATATATATATATATAATCTAATTCTATGCAGGTTAGTCAAACTTTTGCTGAGATGATGTTTAAACATGGATTTGTTCATTGTGATCCACATGCTGCTAATTTATTAGTTCGGCCATTACCTTTGGGCAAAAGGAGCATTTTTGGTGAGGGTTTCTTTTACGTTGAGAATGTCTCTACTCTTTACTAGTGCTGAACTAGTTGAAATTTGGAAGAGTTAATGTTAAATCTTTCTTTTTTTCTTCACTGAGCTAAGTCCTACTCTTCTGTTTTTTGGTGACTGCTATCGGATCTCTTCCAGCTTGATCCATCAAGTATGGTACCCCTTCTTTCAGTATGAATTTGTTCACTGCTAGTTGTGATGCCGTCTTTTATATTTTTAATAATACAACCGCTGAATAAAGGAATATATTGGGAGCTTGTGATTTGTAAGTGAAAAAAAATGTAGCTTTCAAAATGTTCTAGTGTATTCTTCATAAATTTACTAAATCCTATTCTAACTCTTTCAGGAACTCTAGAATGTGGTCACGGAAAAGAAATAGAGAAATCTAGGGAACATTAGGACTTTCACTGAGATGTATAATGCAGTGTTGTTAAGGCATGTGCCTTAACACCAAACAACAAAAGAGCTTTTTCTGCACCTTGCATCTTAGGCAATGTAACGGTTCTAGCACCTAGAGTGCGCCTTACAACCTTGATAACACTGGTGTAATGGCTCATCCTTATTAAATATCTGATAATCTTGCGATGCACTTCTTTTTTAAGGTTTTCATGTGCTTGGTTGTGACGTTCAGTTACTTCTGCAAATACAAGATCAGGATTCCTGGTTTGAATAGTTATTCTATTTTCTTTTCTCCTTTTATATGCAGGCAAAAAAAAACCTCAGTTGATACTTCTAGACCATGGCCTTTATAAAGAACTTGACTTCTCTACCAGAGTCAGCTATGCTTCTCTTTGGAGGGTACATCATTGCTGTCCCCAAAAATTTGGATTTAGTTCTTGAATCTTGATGCATTTAATATTTTATCTTGCGAACAGTTCAATGTTTTCTGTTCATGCTTTGACTTCAATTGCAGGCGTTGGTGTTTGCCGATCCTAAAGGAATAAAGGAAAATAGTGTCAAATTGGGTGCTGGAGAGGATCTGTATGTGCTATTTGCAGGGATCCTAACCATGAGGCCCTGGAATAGGGTCATTGACCCTGCTGTTGATCATTTGGTCATAAAGGGAACTGACAGTGATCGTTCAGAATTACAGGTGATATTACAAGTACTGATGTCTTTATCAATGCTATTAATGATAATTTTTCTCTTATTTATTGGATTCCTTCTGAATAAGGAACTGATTCCGAATGAAGCTCTTTAGAGTTTTAGAGATTATCATTTGCTGTATTAGTAAGTTGGAATGTTGGATTTTTTTTAAATTGATTGGTTCTCACTTACTTTCTTGGCCATATCTATCTTCAATTGCAGATGTATGCATCTCAATATTTCCCTCAAATATCAGAGCTTCTCAGGAGACTGCCCCGTGTTATTTTATTGATGCTGAAGACGAATGATTGCTTAAGAGCAGTCAATAACTCTCTGGTATTTCTCTACTTTTCCACAGCCTTTGATTTCATCAAGTGCTTTGTTTGCATGAGGCCGTTTGGTTCGTCACTAAATTTGTCTTTTAACTGCCGCTTGCACTCGGATTTTCATGAACAGTTACAGGGTTCTTCACTTGAGACATTTCTGATCATCGGAAAAGTTTCTTCGGAAGCAGTTTTTGAGGCAAAGATGATGCAGAAGAAATCGTTATTATGTTGGTTAAATATCTGGTTGGAGGAGCTCTTTTCGGAAGCTCGTCTTCTAGCAATGCAGATGGCTTTCTGGCTTTTACAAGTCCAGAAAGCATTGACTTGGACATAGATTCAGTTTCTAAAGCAATTTATTATCTCATATTTGACTGTTAGGGTTCAACATTTTTTGCATCCCTGATTTCATACCACCTCCATGCACGTTGTTCGAGCTTGGATTGACTGATTGATTCTTTATACCCTCTAAGAAAGGAATGAATTTGTGTAACTTTTTATTCTTGATATCGATAAAATATACCGTCACCTGTGGAGCTTTAGTTCAATGCTGTAAAACCCCCCGCTGTCCCTGCGAGGTATAAAACTGTAAGAAACTTCATTTTCTCGACAAACAGTGGATTCATTTTAACGACAAGCAGAAACAGCAGGTTATTGATTAATGAACAGTCATATACAAGAGGCTTGATTGAATGAAGGCACTATTCAGGCAAATAGAATTAAAGGCTATTAGAAGAAATAAATTAATTAACCTGGTTTTTTTTTTTTTTTTGGTTTTTTCAAATGTTTAAATCTTTAATAAATGTTTCCTTTGGCATTCTCCTTGGCTTTATTACTTATAAATCATTGCTGCATTTGTAGTTGATATGGAGTTAACCTCATTTTCCATCTCTTGTTCCTTCCTTCCAAAGCTGTACAATGAGAAAAAACCCTTTGCCCATCTAGCCTGGCAAGGTTTTTGCTTGCTCTCAAGATCAGGAACAACTGCAAAACAACCCTAGACTTCCAAATTTGCCAGGCTCGTAAATGAGCGATAAAAGGGAAGCTTTCGTGGTGGCAAAAACCGAAGGTGGAAAATGAACGATAACTTTTAGGACTTTTGTTCTTGAATTTTGTTATTGGAAATTTATTCTTAATTCTTCGTTACTTAATGAAAAGGCATTGATGCATCTTTCTTATTTGTAGGTAATTGAAACCATAACATCGCAAAGCTCTTTTTCCAAGAACACGAACAGTTAATCAAGCAAGTCTTGATTCGGATAAAGTTAAATGAAATGGAAAAATAAGTTGGCTATGCTGCATAACAACAGATAGTCATGGCACAAAGAATTCCAATCAAATGAACTATAAATGATTTTATTCTTCCTTGTCACTCAAAACAAAAAGGGCTTCTTGTTTTATAACCCCAGCAAAGTAGAATGGGAAAAACTGGGGAAACAGTTTTGTACAGAAAAAAAAAAGTGAATAAATTGCTGTACACAACCAAAATTGAAAATTTGGAAATATACCTTATCTTGTCTCCGTATAATCCATTCTGCTTATTAGATATTGATCGATGAACATATAATACTGGCAGAAAAGGTCCTTCCTCCAGCAATTCAGGGAGTTTTGGTTTAGTATGAGTAAGAAAGCCATGGATGTTCTAATGCCTCCCTAGCAGTTGGGCGACGTTGAGGATTCATCTGAAGCAAATGTCTGACAAAATCGATAAACCCAGCATCCGAAACTTGAAGGTGATGCTCCAATGAGGACTCCTCAGAAATTATGTATTCTAATAGGTTTGTCTCCTGAATAAGTTGAATAAAAAACAGCATCATAAAGTTGGATATAATTATAACAGATCCAAGATGAAAGATGGAGGAAAGATTTTATTTAGGGACCAAAGAAAAATTCCTCTACTTTCTGTATAGAGCTCAAACCGTTTATGCAGGAAATTTTCCTTTCAAACCATGAAAATACTTGCCTAAGTAATGCAATTAAATCGATCAAAAAATTACTGCATTAGGAAATTCTTGCTTTTTGGGCCATGTTATGGTCCTCCAAGTTCCAGCAAATTCCAGAAAATATTGCAATTTATGATAACTTCTATGATTTAAGGAAACTGTAAACAAACCTCGTTTATATGGTACAAATCATATTCTTCCGTGAAATACTTGTATGTTTCTTCCCCGTTTTCCAACATCTCCAGATCAATAGGACCTAGCATTGCGACCATCCGAGCAAGGATCATTACGACTGCATCATTTGGAAACAGCACCTATAAAAGGACATAGACACTTAACATGAGTCACTGCCAAAGCTGCGCCCTAGGAACAACCACTTAAAATTGGAAGCAAACAACAGAAATAAAGGTTACAAAATGAACAAGATGTTTGTAAGATACTTGAAATAGTCATCAAATAGAATTAGCATGAATTTATTTTAACTTTAACTCAAGACACTGCCAAATACAATAGACGAGGACATACTTCCCCAGAGCATAGCTCAGCAAGGATACATCCAAGAGACCACAGGTCAATCTTCTGGTCATATGGGAGGCCAAGGATAACTTCCGGAGCTCTATAGGAACGAGATTGAACATATAGGCACAGATTGTCAGTCAGAAAGCAACTGCTTCCGAGATCAATAATCTTTATCTCACATCTTCTATAACTTTTGACAAGAATATTCTCAGGCTTTAGATCACAGTGAATAATTCCCAAATCATGTAGGTAATCAAGTGCCTCCAAACACTGACGAGTTATAACCTGTGTGAGAAAATATTTACAGCCAATTATAATATGCAACGCTGGATGTATTATTTGAATTAACTGAAAAGTTTATCCATAAACAACCCCATATAAGAGTTACGGTTTAGAAATATATAAGTAACTGCAACACAGAGAAATGATGAACTAAAAGAAGATCTTGGCCAAGCAATAGCCGCTTGAACAAACCTGCAGCCTGCTAAGGGTAAAATATGCTTCTCCACCAGATTCTTGATTGAATTTCTGAAGTTCATACAAGTTTGCTCGCAGGAGTTCACAGACGATAAACAAATGCTCCTGGAGAGGTTTTGCATAATCCATGAAGAAATCATCATATTCAATATATACAAAGTGGGGCCAACCAAAATAAACACTAACGAGATTGAGTACAATAACCATTTTACCAACAGTTGTTTCAAGCACAGTCAATATTTTTTGCAATGGGGTGGAAAGAATTACTAATTTACGCTTTAAACATACCTGGTGATAGAAGTAGTCATAGAGACGCAAAATGTGGTGCTCATCTCCGGGGTCATACTTATTAACAACCTTTAGAAGTTTAATTTCGTCCAAACTCTGGTCGAAAAAATCTTTATCATTTTTTATGATCTTCAGGCAAACATCAATTCCCATGAGAAGATCATGTGCTTGAACAACATTACTAAAAGCAGCCGAACCTAGGTATTCTGTTACGTAATATCTTCCAGCAATGACAGTATTTAGCACTATAGGCAGGTCCTTGTTTTCTTCAAATCCAGTCCTGTAGATGGCATAATACACCAGTTATACTGACTTCCAGATATTAACCTGCCTTGAAACATCTTCAAATAACTATAAATAAAGAAATTTTAGTGGCAGCATGAGCTAGATAATATGACAAAGTGTTCTAGCCGGTAAGTCTGCCCCCGCCCAAAGGAAGAACAAGATGGAAGACCAAATTTAGAAAATGTACTGCTTTATTTTGCAGTTTATATATATTAGCATTTTGAAATAGAAGTTTTAATACAGTTATTTCGAGACTTGTCAGTCATTTGGGATTCTTGAGAATTTGAATAGGAACATAGGGTTTCCCCTGCATCTTATCAATTTTAAACAAGCTTAATCAGCGACGGGCTTAAATCTCATATGTAAATTCTATATTAGCTTACTTTAATCGATGATATGAGAAATAGCATATCAGCTAACCTGTTTTTCCTATGAATGATTCGCAAATCGAAAACTTCATATTCTTCCACATTAGAGTACATCAGAATTTGATCCATTGCATCACCCTCCTCAACCGCAGGAGCCTGAGGTTGACAAAGTTCCCCATTGTTTTCACCATCTTCAACTCCATAACTCTCACCTGTATTGGGTGACAAATCTTCCTTGGCAGTCTTGTGCACTAAGTCAGAATCAACTTTAAACCCATTAATCCAATCATTTGAACCCCTTTTGGAAGAGTAAAGATGCTTGTTAGAATTATGTTCAGAAGCTCTATTATAATCTGCATTAATGTCTCTATTAGCCTGTTGTAACTGAAGATTATCCAAATCGGTTTCTTTGGACCCTACATAGCTAAAGTTGACCTGATTTTCATCGTAAAGACATGGTCCCTCAAAACTTTTGTGAAGGCGAAGTGAATAATCATTAGCATGGTTCTTCAACTCCCGATCAATTTCTGCTTCAAGTGCATTACATTTATCAAAATGATAATAATCGATCACTTGAACCTCTTTTTCCCTATTTATGCAGGCCATATTAAAAAGGCATTGCTTGTCCAAGTAATCAATGTTTGCTTCAGTTTGAAATCCGTCAGATTTTTTACGTGAACTCAGTGAATTATCATGTTGCTTCTCTGTCTCTGAAGTTGTGACAAATTTATCCTGACTTGGACAGCCATAGAGGTTGGACCTGGAAAAGCACGGAGTCACGAAGTAGTCTCCATCTTCCTCATCATACCAATTCAAGTCATTCTGCAAGTCAAAATCAGGATAATCGCGAGCTGTTCCGAATTGAGATAGTCTATCGGACGAAGTGTCGGAATCAGCCTGACATGCAGAATGAAGTCCATATGGATTCACAAACTCTGCAAAATGAAAAACAGGTGTACTGCTCTTAGGCACTATTAACTAATACATTCACCCAGGCAGCCACTTAGATATTGAAAATAGGGTGCAAAAAATTTAAAAATAAAAAACACACAATTATGATTCAGTGTCTTACAAAGTACCTTAGAAAAACTGGACATGTAAGGTTTTTCATGTTCTTTTTTGGTATTTTTTAACAGTTCAAGAAGGATCTATCAGTAGCAAACAAAAGTGATGAAATTTCTTAGTGATCCTTACATCATGATACATATTTGCGTTTATGACTATGGGAATTCACAAGAAATTAAGCTAATTTTGTGATCTTAAGACAATATCAAGATTGAATTATCAGTAATAAAGATCCACTAGAATTGAAACAGTAACTAGACTTACTAAAGAAATATGAAATGAGATGAACAAGTAAACCATCCATTCCAATCCAATCCAGAGAAAGGGAAAAAAAATGGGAATCTTTCAAACAAACTCAAGCTGGTCAAAAACCAATTAAGTAAGCATGATTAAAGTAAAACCAATCAAAATTTTAACTCCAAAAAAATCACTAAATTAGCAAAGAAAAAAAAATGTTGTTTTTTAATAAAACAAATGCCAGTTACTAGCTCAAAACAATCAATGAAGGAGCAAAAGAAATCTTTTTTTAGAAGTTCTTTTTATATATAAAACAAGCACAAATTTAGTTAAATATGATTAAAAGAATTAGTTTTTCATTTTACCTGAAGAGCAAACATCACTAATACAAGACGTCAAGCTGACAAACTCATCGCTATCTGAATCCGACCCATCATTGGACTTCACTTTCTCGTCCACCTCCAATCGCCGGAGGGTCGCCGGAATCCTTACGGGCGGCGGAATGGGGAACAAGAATTTCTCAAAATCAAAAGCATGCACTTCGTCTTCTTGTTCTTCATTTTTCTCCATCATATCTTCCTCAAGAGCTTTCTCAGCTTCTTTCAATCCATTCTTCCTCAAAAACTCGATCACAGCTTCCACTTCAAAGCTCAACTCCATGAAAAACAATAGCGACAATTCTCTCTCTCAAGTGTTTTTGGACTCCTGGTGTTGTACGTGTGAAAATTAAGTAAATTTGGAGGGCCAAAAGTGGAAAACAGCATAAACAAAATACCATATGTCTGCTTCGGCATATTTTTTTTCCCCTCTTGTGAAACTTAAGCCAAAGAGAGGGAGACGTTCCTTCTTACCAACTTTGAAAAGTGAGGCTGGCA
>JAQSVH010000011.1:10549156-10561308 GCA_029448705.1 Adansonia digitata | reverse complement strand
ATTAAGATCTTACCAAATGAAATGTAATTTAGAGAAAAGTTATATATCACAAGTATTCCATTTTGAAATATATCCCTTTCGTTCATATCATTTTACATAATTCCAAAAAAAAAAAAATTCAGAACGCATTATAAAAAAAAGTTTAAAAATCAATTATTTATTACAAATTACATGTAATAATTCAGTAATAATATTTATTTTAATAATTCACTGATAATTCTTTTAATAAAAAATTGATTTTAACAAAAATTTATTTCTTGGCATAATATAAATTTAAAAAATATATATTAAAACAAAATAACTATCAACATCTTTTTCGCCTAATAATTAAGAATGCATTAAAGTAGTACATTAAGTTTGAGTTTAAGTTTATAAGCATCCCTCCTTCTCCCAAATTAGCATTATAATATTATCACTTTTCTTATACGGACAAAAATAAAATAATTACTTTGTATAATTTTTTCTCAAATATCATTATAATATTATAGCTATTCTTGTGCCAACAAAAATAGAATAACTAATTCATAAAATATTTTTAGATGACGTTTTTTATTTTGATTGAGTCCCATTTCAAAACATGGACGCTTGAGAAAATGTTACATATAAATGATAAAATTATTTTCTCTAAATATCATTACAATATTATTGCTTTCTTTGATAATTGTTTCGTATAATTTTTTGAATGAGGTTTTTTCCTAGGCTGATCGAGTCCCATTTCATGACATGGACACGTGGGAAAACCTTGCACCGGACTATGCGATTTTTCTTTCTTTTTTTTTTTTTTCAAATAATTTTTATTGTAATTAATTGTTTTTTTATTTTATTTTTGGTGGGAAGTCAAGTGGTTGTTTAGAAGACAACTTTCATTGCCAACTTTTACCTTTGAGAATTTGTGGTTTTTCCTTTTAACGTTTTTTTGTTGAATAGAATTGAGGGATTTGATTAACACACAGAAAAATTAACTTGATATATTATTTAAGTCATTGGTTTGCACTTTAACATCATGTTTCCTCTATGAATAAGTAGAATTTCAATTTCTTTGTATAAATCTTAAAATTCAATCGAAAAAAAAAAAAGTTATTGGTTTTTAAATAATGTCAAGAACATGTTTGAGTATTGAACTTGTGAATTTTTCCAACTCGAAGGAAGCTTCCATATAAATAAGAAGAGATATTTCTTTATTTTAATATGAAAACCATCACTCTATATATATTACATTTTTCAAAAATACATTAAAATTTAGTAATAAGTGTTCCAAAATTAATAAAATTATACTTTATTGAAAAATTGAAAATCTCATTTAGACTAAAACGAAAGAGGGGAAAAAAAAAAAAAAAGGATGGATGAGGGGCCTCCATACCAAAAGAACATCAATCGAACTTGTCTCCCTTTCTCTTTTTTGGTTTTTCATTGTCTCTCCCAAAGCTTTTGCTTTCTTTTTTTTTTTTTTTTTTTGGGTTACTAAATGACAAAATACACGGTTTTGCCCTTAATTAAGTAGAAAAAATAATGCGTCACTCGATTAGCTTTGGACAACGGTCAATTAATTAGGCTTAATGTCAAGTACTTTAATTATTAAATATAAACAAACTTTAATTATTTATATATATATATATATATGTGTGTGTGTGTCGATTTGGGAAAGAACAAAGACAAACGCGATTTTTTTATAAAATATTATTATTCATGCTCTCTAGTTTCATATGGCTACTCCCCTTTCAGTTTTTTTTTTTTAATATAATTGCTATTCTATTTCTCATTAAAGAACAAAACATAAGTAGAAAACCAATGTAAATAACATCACTCTCTTTCATTCTATGTCAATAAATAAAATCATGAAGATATGAACAATAAAGTACCAAAAGATAATTTATTGCTATTCAATAAGAGGGACAAGTACTTCTTTTTATATTGAATCAAGCACTTGATTTTCATCTCTCTGTGACCACTTTTATAAAAGGAAAATTGACAATTAATAAAATTAGGAAGAAATAAATTGATATTAGGGATCTGTGTATTTTTTTAATAAATTATTTTTATCAATCTTCTAATTTTATTTATAAGATTTAAAAAAATTAAAATATAAAAAAGTAATGTAATAAATTGGCCCACATTAATTGATTATAGGTTCAAAGTTCTTTTTTTTTGTGGGTCCATTGGGTTATTTATTTGATTGGTTGAACCTAAATGGGGGCATGTGCCCATGGTTAAGAGAAAAAAATAATGACCCAACTTCATGCCATGATGCAATGATTTTGTTTTGCCATAAATACTGTGACAAATGCCGGCCATTTTGCTTTTTATTTTTCACTTTTACATTCTTTTCCATCTGACCGTAAAAAGAAATAAACAAAAACAAGTTTAGGTTCATTTTTTTACGCTTTAACCCCCCTTTTATAATTATTGCAAACTAACTTTTTTCTCTATTCTTTTGTTGAGTGATAATATATTTTTTCATTTACAAAATAACTTAATGGAAAAAACACCTTAAAACTCTTCAATGTATTGAAGAAAACCCATAGTTTGAACAAATGCTAGCTAGCCAAAATTTCCTATATATATATATATATATAAAGTGTTAAATCAAAAAGTAGGAGAGTTGGTCCAACAGAGGACCCTTTGTTAGCCATAAGTCCAACAAAGTGTCAATTCACACCAATACTGGCTAGCTAGGTAGGAGGTTGATCAAATTTCTTTTCTAGATCCTTGAAGTGCTAAGATCTAGTTTGACATTAAAATGATAACTTAAGAAAGAATAGACCATGCATATGCTTATACTATAGTTATGTTTCAACCAAATAAAGAAAAAGCCTTATATATATAATACAAGAAATTATTATATTCAGCAACAAAGAAATTATTAAATTTCCCAAGTTGAATTAATAAGATAGTACATGTCTTATGATATAGTAAAAAAAATTATTAAAAAAAAGGAAGACATATGACAACTTTTTAACTCACTTACAAATTAAAATATATATATATGTATGTATAGCTATGGTTCAACTAAATTTTTAAATTTGTTCTTCCTAGATTAGCAACTCTCTCTTGTGTTCTTATTGGATTTGACATTAAAAAAAATATTATATGCTAAGCATTTGGGAATTTATAAAACTTTCTTATTTCTATACGTGGGAAACTATTAGTATATATAATCTAACTGTGGTAAAATTTTGAGTTATATATACCTAATGTTTTCATGACTCAATTATTGGGTATTAGTTAGAAGTTAATCTCGAAAAATATTAATGTTATTATTATGTATTAAATTCTTTTGTAATTTTTTTTGTACTTACAAGAAACTCAAAAGAGAATGTCAGCCAATGTTGAACCTTAACTACAACAATTAAGTCAAATCTGGGTTACTAATCGTTTTCTATCTCATTTATATATATATATAGAAAGAATATTTCGTTTATAATATTATGGAATTAAAAAAAATCATCAAATTGAAATTTTGTTTAGTTTGTTGTTTCCTTTTAAGGAAAAAGAAAAGGCTTATAGATGTTTGATATTTACACTTAAATTTAGAGAAGTTAGCTTTTCTCTGCTGTATATAAATCATATTCTTTTTTATTATTGTCATCGTTATTATAATTATTATTATAATTTACAACATTTCAATAGCAAATCACAATGCTGAACTGGAACAAGAGCATGTTTAATTTTGCAACATTTTTCAAAGATGGAGAAGGTAAATAATGACTAAATTTGAAGGTTTAAAAATCCCAATCAAAATGCAAATGCCAAATTTAATGAAGACTAACAAAAGTATTGGACTTGGACTTGTATTAGGTAATGATAATTACCATTCTCCAATAAAAAAAATTGGACACCTAAAACCCTAAAACTATCATTATATAAACTAAAAACGTGTTTTTGCGTATAGCTCAACGACAAAGACATTATGATCAGCATTACTATATTTTGCTAATTCAAATGTAATGCATGCTGAATAGATCTTTAAAAATTACAAAATTAAGAGTATTGAAGCATGTAATATTTTTCAAGTAAATTAAATAAATACAAATCACAAGATTAAGGGTAAACTTTTTTTCTAATGTATGATAAGTTAAAATTTATTTATTTGAATATAAGAATACATTGACGGGTCTTTTCATCATTTTGTTGTGGAAGATAAATAACAAAAAGAAAACTATTGCATATTGAGAATTTTGGTTTAGCCTTTCTTATTTGCAAGTATTGATAAAAGTGAGATTTATTTCATGATACTTTTTAACTTTTGGATTTTCATTTATAAGTAAAAAATGTTTTGGGTTGATTCTTGATTGTGATTTGGATGCAATGCCCAATGTTGATCTTGAATTGTCATGAACTTAGTTATGGGCTTTAAGGTCACATAGTAGCTTCACAATCAGTACCCATTAACACATGAAAATTGGAAATGGCCCAACAATAATGTTACAATTTAAAATTTCAACTTGTACCATTTTTCTCTACTATTTCAATATCATTTTAAACTTGCAATTATAATTGCAGGGAGAAAAGCTATCTATATATATATAATATCAAGAAGAGATAGCAACTCGAGAATAGGAAAATAAATTACAGATAGTAAAATTTAAATTTCATATTATTTATATGATATTTTTTAAAGGTAATTATATAAATCAATTAAGTTAAACTTTGATTTTTTGCTCATAAGCAAAAATCCTCAAATATCTTTGATCATAAGACATAATTGTTGTTATAAAAAAGAAAAAAAATTCCAATAATAGTGATTAACATTGACGTAAATAGAAGTAAGTAATTAATAAAGTAGCCAAATTCAAAAGAAAACTTATTACCGATGGTCAAGATCATATAGATTGATAGATAGAACTTCTATTTACTTACTGAATAAATAGATCAACTGAAAAATCATAACTATACAATAAAATGTTTAAAAAAGCCTTGATGAAAATTTTTTTTGCTGCCATAGGAAAAAAGGGAGTCCCGTGGGAAGTGGCACAAAAAGTATGATCTATGAATATAGATATGTATGCTCCATAAAAACTAATTTTTAATTCTTTCTTAATTAATCATTTTTGATTCATTGGCTCTTATCTCATTTGGTTGAAAAGGGGGGAAAATTTTCAAGATATTACAAAGTTAATTGGAATTCCCTCTGCTTAAATTTTAAATCTTTCTCAAATATTTCAAAAATATTCAGAATTTGAAATTAGAAGTAATCAAATGAAATCACCAAATTACCTAATGAAAAATAATTCTTCTAGTAATACATTTTGAAAATATCAATTATTGGTTACTATTAAGTATTACAATAATTTATGTGCATAAATAAAAAATACAAAGAATTCTATCAAAAAGTACTTGATTTTGATATGAATAGTAGGATGTCTTAGAACTTTGACTTAATAAAAGAAAATTTAATTATTTGAATCTGTTACTCAAACTTATTAAGTATTTCATTTTCATTGTGGAATTGACTAATTGTCTTCCATTAATTGCAATAAATGAATTTATTTTTGTAGAAAAAAAAGTTATTTTGCATTTGGAAATTTAAAGATGTATATTATTATTATTATTATTATTGTTATCTTCTTCTTCCTATGGATTTAATAGCTGCCTTCTTTTATTTGTCTCAACATTAGATCTTTCAATATAATCTTCAGTACTTGTCAATTATGAACACAAACGCCTCAGACCTTATCCAATCTTCTACACAAAATTATTCACCTCCAGACTATAAAATGATGGCCTAAGTTTCTCATATCCAAGACTTCCAGTCCAAGGGTTTTGAGCCTTCAAATTGTCATTTTTTGTCTCAATATAAAAATATATATTATATCAAAAAATTCCTTATATAAATTTGATTTTTTTTTAAATCCAAACCCAAAATTAAAATTTACTCATGCAAAAAAAAAAATTCCATTTTGAGTTATTCAATTAGTAAAAGTAGCATTATCAAAATTTTGATCAATCATTAAAATTAGAATTTAAGATTGCACCAATATAGCATATAGTAAAATTACAAACTCACTTAATTTTATTATAATGTTAATAGTTAGTGGACTTCCTATTTGTAATGAATAACGATAGTGTAAAAATATTAGTAGATGCAAAAAAAAAAAAAAAAGGTAAAAAAATATATTGTGAAAATGATGAAAAGTATTGAGGGTAATGGAAGAAGAGAACAGGGCTCCCCCCACTAGCACAAAAACAGAACTTCCTATTAAGGGTAAAATCCAAGGCAAACATCCTTAAGCAAGTAGGCCACTTCTTCCCCCACCACCACCACCACCACCACCACCACCCACCCCCACCCACACTTCTTCCCATTTCCTCCCACCTTTTTCTTATTACTATTATTATTGTTGAATTAATTGTTCATGTGTGATGTTCACCTTTATTTTGCTCTTTCTAAATCTTTATAATTGCTTCTTTACGTGGAAAAGAAAAACTTTTTCCACAGTTGAAGGGGAATGGGATGGGATGGGAATTGGGATCATTCATCATCATCACTCTCTCTCTCTCTCCCCCTCACCTTGGAGACAAAAACCCACACGTATCTCTCGCCACCGATTGAGATCTTGCTCATTGTTTTTTTTTATTTGTCACTTTTCAAAGCACACACACATATATATATATATAAATTTAACACACCCAATACTTTAAAAGTATATTATATGTTTTGATAAATAATGATACTTAAAAAAGAGTGGATAAATTTTTAGACGTTGTTAAAAAAGATTGGATAATTTTTTAGAAAATAAGAAGTTAGATTAGATTAATAATAATAGATAGTTCATTTAAAATTTAGATAAGTTTTTTTTTCTTTGAATGAGTAGTTTTTTTTAAAGAAAGTGGATAGGTTTTTTTAAAAATAAATAAATAAATAATTTTTTTGTTAAAAAATATAAAATTTTTAAACACATAATTATTCATATTTTATTTTTTTATTTTATGATTTTATTCGATTTTTATACTTTTTACTAATTAAATTAGTGTCACTTAACTTTTGATGCCAAACTCGGTCAAAGATTTTATAAATAGTATATATTGTTCAAACTAAATTTAAAAAATAAATAATACATTAATTATAATTTTTATAATAATTATTTAAATATCACATTAAAAATATTTTTGAGTCAAGTTTAATTAAAGTTTGATATTAACAAATATTTTATTTCTTTTCAGCCTGATCCGAAGGATGAAAAAGAAATTATTTTCAAATCAGACCTGGTCATATAAAATCTCTATTTAAATCTATCCAAATAAAAAAATACCTCCTAAAATATAATATAATAATAATATTAAAAAAATTTGGGTTGAGCATAAAATAAAATTTACCATGTGTAACACCCTAACATTTAAGCAAATTTTATTATTATTTTTATTAAAACTCATTTTTATATAATAATTTTTTTTTAAAACCTTCTAAATATGAGGCACTTTCTGTTCGAACGAATAATCCAAATATAGTCTAAAGTCTAAAAACACTTGCTAACCTTTGTTTTAAAAAATAAAAATGGTAGTGTATGATTGGAGATTGGTGCTTGACTTAAATGATATTGAACAGGTGTATATTTTGGTGGGGGCAAATGAACACTACAAGACAGGTGTGTACCAAATATGGAAAAGAAGGATGGCAGTTGGTAGGGGCGTTGTAGGGTGGGCGTAGCCTCCTCATAGGTGGGTTTTTAGGGTTGAATTATTTTGGACTGCTTGGTTTTATAGGGGCTGATCTCATTTTTGGCAAGTGGGGTTCTAGGAAAGTGCCCTCCCTGTCAAGGAGGGGCCTTCAAGAGATTTGATGATATACATATATTGGTGTCTTGTCTTGGTCCAAAATAAATTTATATTAGGGTCATTTCATCAATATATTTCACCAATGGAACTTTCCCTTGCTACCGTTGTCTATTACTATTAGCATTATTGGTACTACGCCTTAGTACTTGTAATTTATAACATAATAGTATCTTAAATATTTGATTCAATAATTAATATAAATTTTTTTTTTACAGTTAATATATATAATAAAATATGATCAATTTTTTTCTTAAAAAGGGCTACATAAATCTTAAGATTTCTATCTAAATTTAAATTCAAATGACATAAGTAAAATTGTAAGTAAGTAGATTATGCTTTTTATCTGCGCTCATGTAATACTAATGAAATTGGGAAATGCATTGATAGTGCATCCTTATGCAACTAAGTTATCATTACTCCTTAGACTCGTCCCTTAAATGTTTGATTATATCATAAGAATTTATCAAAATTTTGATTTTGTTGCTCCACATTTATCACTTAAAAAAGATAGTTTGACCTTCCATATATATATATATATATGCTTGATACGAGTATGGGAAACATGAAAAGTGAGGTTTGAAAATTGTAAACTATACTCAAAATAAATATAATACAACAAAACAAGACGGAAAGTAGAGTAAGAAAAAGTTATATGTATATACGTACATAGATATATTAATTATTTTTTATATCAATAATAAAAAAAATTTTATAAGTGAGGTTTGTCAAATAACATATATTTAACAGAATATATTTAAAATATAAATTATAAATAATACACGTGTCATCTCATAAACCTCACTTATGAATTTTTTTTCTTTTCATAATAGATATATGAGATCGTTATCCATATATATACATACGCTTGTCTAATTTCTTGTAAACAAATTTTTTTATGCTTTTCATAAATATGATAATAAAAAAATTTAAATTTAATATAATTAATTTATCCAGAGAAAATGATATCTTTTAAGTTAATATTTTAAATTTTAATATTTTAAATTTTTATTTTATTTTTAGATTACTAGATTTTTTTATAAAAAAATTACAAACTTGAAACATAAAAGATTTATATTGACTTAAATGATTTAATGTATATACGTATAGTTTCCTAAAAATTAGTATTTCTGGAACTTAAATTTTCGCATAAGGACAGGTGGGCTTAAAGAAAGAAATAAGATGAAAGAGTGAAGTCTTATCTTATCACGCTTTATGCGACAATTAATGGATGCTAAAGCAAAATTTCAACCATGAAGTTGATAGAAACGTTGAACATATTCCAGGCCACTTTCGATTAAAAAATACCTAATCAATCAAGCCGCAAAAGCTTTTTCTTTTTTATATAATATATCAAGAAAAGAAATTAATATATATTATATTATTGCTTGATGTTGGTCCCCAAATGGACCGACCCTTCTCCTTTACGAAATACTCCTTTTTATACTTTTGTATATTTTCTAAACTTTAACTTAATTCCTCTCTAAGTTTAATTCCACACCAAACTTAATTATAAAGAGACTTATTACACTCTCCCTTCCATTTTCGTCCAATCTTTTGTATTGGCATCAATCCCTTTTGGATATTGGAAACAATATTTTTTTTCTCATACTTCAAAAATTTTAGTTTGATTTTAAAAAAATTATGATTAATATACATTGTTTCGATTTTTTAAAAATCAAATCAAACTCGAATTAAATAAAGTTTATAATTAAACTAAATCAAATCAAATTCTATAGGTACAGTCAATTTAATTCATTGGTTTCCGAATTAAAATAAATTCTATAGTTTTTTTAATTTTTTTACTAATTTAAAAATAAAATATTTATTTTTATATTATAAAAAATTATTTAAAATAGACCTTAATTCGATTCAAATAATTATGTTTTTAAACTTATGAACCAAAAATCAAATCGAATCAAATATACTTAATAATTATTGAATAGAAATCGATCAAAACATTATAGTTCAAATTGATTTTCATTTTTTTTTCAGCTCTAAGTTTTGGCGAATATTTTGCCACAAAAAACCTTAACTAAAGAATCAAAAAGTATATAATTGGTCAATTTAAATGTAAAAGGAATAACGCTGTTGCTTTGCCTTTAAGATAAATTATGCTCCATCTTTGGCTATGAATTGATGCAATGTATCATTGTTTTTTATATACTGAATGTTATTATCATA
This sequence comes from Adansonia digitata, assembly GCA_029448705.1. Taxonomy (NCBI): domain Eukaryota; kingdom Viridiplantae; phylum Streptophyta; class Magnoliopsida; order Malvales; family Malvaceae; genus Adansonia; species Adansonia digitata. The sequence goes on along the minus strand of JAQSVH010000011.1, from coordinate 10,551,354 downwards.
ACTTGCTTTCAAGCATTCGGATGAAAAGTATGTTCCATTTTCTTATATTTTAACGTAAATATAATCTTATATTCTAACTTATAGTAACAAAATATACATTAATTTTAAACCTAAATCAGATTTGTTTAGGTGATTTTATACATAATTAAGTATAGAATATATTATTAGCATATTTGTATTTGAATCTAAAAAAATGAATAAAGAAATTACCCTAACTTTAACATTATTAAGCCGGTAAATATCCTAAGGGCAATAATTTTGATATCCTATGTACAAAGTCAGATGATATTCATAAAAAACTAAGATGTCCTCTCTTCACTTGTCTATTATTTAATTACTTCTTCGTTTACCTTATCCCTTATCTATTAAGAATATTGATTTGAGCGTTAAATTACGTCTCGAAACGCTAACTTGGCAATTGTGGTCGTCACTATCTCATATGTATTCAAATTTAACATTACTAAACCAACCATGTCAATTCTAGAACCTCGACAAAAATTACCCTTGAATTTGGGACAACAAATTCTTGTACAAATTCATTGTTACGTCAAAGAAAAAAGACAAAGAAAGTATACAATTGCAGAAATAGCCTCAATCTAAAGATCACAGCCCACTGGGGAAAAAAAATCAAAAAAATAAATTTGAATCATAATATTTACTTCAATATTTATTTATTTTTATTTAAATAATAATTAAATATATTTAATTTAATTTTTAATTTATAAATTAAAATATCACAATTATTTAAGTCAAATTTATTTTAATTAATTGCTATTTGATTCATTTTAAAAAAACTCAAATACTACGTATTAATCGTAGAATTCATGCGGTATAGGGCAGGTGACCTAATGATGGATGCGACATTGAGGGAAAATGAAGTCAAATAAATCCCATCACTGCTTTTAGGAATAGCCTAGGCTGCTGCAAAAACCACTTAAGTTTTCAACTGTAAGAGAGAGAGAGAGAGGAATGTTGATTTATTTTATTTTATTTTATTTTTGGCTTCATATATAACACTTCTATATTAATTTCCAGCAAACTGGATTTTGGTATAGTTTTGGTCCCCTAAGGAGCCAGCCTCCAGTATTTTGGTATGATTCTTACGCTCCTCCATTTCTTCCCTTCATTTACTACCTCATTTTTGTTTCGCCCTCTCGCCCATAGAAAAGTATCTTTTTTTTTTTTTTTTTCTAAATTCTTTTTTTTGGGGTGCATATTGAAAAGTGCTAGTTATTTTTTTAGGTTTATTCCATAAATTTTTTCCAATCATTGTATGATTTAAAATTAATTATATTTAAAAAATTAATTTTATTTTAAGTTTATAATTATCTTTTTTTAAGCCCATCTACACAAAATTAAATTTACTAAAAATTTTAAAATATTTATATAATTTTAAATTTAAATATTAAAAAAATATAAATATTCAATCTATTAGCAGTGTTGTTAAAGGGTTTACTTTTAAAAAAAATTCTGCCTACTCGTCGGTAAAAGTAAAAGACATAGTTGATAGTTATTTGTCGCGCTTTCCAGAAACACTTTTAAGGATTCAAAAAGGATTTACATGTTATTGGGCTCTTGGGGGGTATTTGTTCCTTTTTCCCACTTCAAAAGAACATTAAAAACTTATTAAAAAAAGGTTAAAAAAAAAGCATTTAAGCAGTCACATTCACTATCATCACATGTATTCTTCCTTTGTTTTTTATCTTTTTTATTTTATTTATAACCACTCTTTGTAAAACTAATTAAGGTTTAGTTTATAGACAAAATAGAATCAATTTAACCAAAATTGGAAAATTTCTTATAGATATACTCTGTAAATGAATAGAGTGTCTAATAAATAATTCATAAATAGTTTTGGTTTTTATTTTTTATGTTCAATTATCAAACCAAAAAAAAAATCAATACCAAACAAGTCTTTAAAGATCATTTATTAATAAATGGGTTGATTTTAAATAAAATGTGTTAATTCATTTATGTTTATGAATAAGTTTACTTAAAAAATTATATAAAACTCGTTTAAAGATAAATTAGTATTCGAATTTAATATAAATAATAATATGTTGTAGTAATGTTTCATTTATTTATCAATATATTTATTAATATTTTTTAAAATTTATTTATTGCTTTATCATTTTTAGTTATTTGTTTGTTTAAATTTATTTATTATCCTTGAGCAGATTTTAATTACTTGTAAATAT
>JAQSVH010000011.1:10468879-10485898 GCA_029448705.1 Adansonia digitata | reverse complement strand
AGCACAAATCTGAGAATCGAAGCTGAGTCCGAGCATCTTCGTCTTGTGTTAATGTTGATATTTCGTTCTCGAGTAACTTGGAACAATAGTCTTCATCTGTAAATCCGACCACACTGGAATGAACTGAATGTGGGGTTTGTGACATTTCTTGTACATAATTCTGTAGATCCCTTATATTTTCCTTTTGTTGTAATGAAATCATCTTTATCATCTTGTCAAGTGGTTTTTTATTTTATTTTTATTTTTATTATTATTATTATAAATGCTGGTTTAATGTAGAAAATGGCAGAATAGCTTTGGAGACATTGTATATCGATGATGAAAAGAATAAAAATTGTACAATAATTATCATAATATTACATCGTGATCATTATTTACATTTTTTATTAAAAAGTAAAAATAAGAAATTGAAAACCCTCTTATACTAAGATCCCAAAAAAATTCAAAATCAATTTGAACGAATAGCATTTAAATTATAATTAAATATATTAAATTTGATTCAATTTTCAATTCATACAAAAGACTTTAAATATTGAAATTAATAAAAAAAATTTGAAACTAGTTTTTTTAATTTTAAATTTAAAAACTGATATAATTCAATTTGATTATATATGATATTTAGTTCAATTTTGATTTGAATTTTTAAAAAATATCGGAATACTATACATTAACTACAATTTTTTTTCAAAGCTGAACCATCTAAATATCAAATGTAAATATCCAATCAAAACTACAAAATAACGCTCATATAATTTCTCTTTGAGAAAATTTCCCTCTAAAGTTTTGAGTTAATTATTATTGATTGAGCATATAAAATCATTCCAGAATATAATGAACCTGTAATGGATACAAAAGAAATTTGGCATAAAAATTCCTTCTGGGAAAAGCCTATTCCTGATTTGTAGCAGTTGGAAATACGAAACATACAATTGTGATGAATGTGAACCTATTTTTCGGGTGAAAAGAAAGGGAACAATAAAGAAAATCTCGATTCAACATCGAATCGATTCCCAAAATTCTGCCGGAAACTGATAAAAAGTCCGAAGTTCTACGATGAGCCGGAGAATGTAAGCCAAACACCAGTTTTTGCCCGATCGTGGTCGAACTTTTTCAGTATATAGCAGTAGTTAAGCTGAGACACAAAGAGAGGAAAAATGATGTTAGCTGCAAAAAGTGCCAGTTGCTAGATTTGTCAAAACACAGAACAGACAAAACGGAAAATGTCACCGGACCCTATGCGGAACTCGAGCAATAACAGAGAATCTACTTGATCATACCAAATCTTTTTCTCATCAAGAAACTTGATGTATTACAGTCAACAAAAATAAGATAAAAATGGCATTGAACAACCAGAGGCACGGATCTATCACAGTTAGCAATCCTTTTTGTGTAGTGTCTATATGAAGCATGGAAATTCATCGAGAAACGAATCTTAAAAAGCGATCTTGACTACCTTCGGCATACATTTTCCCCTACAAGAAAAGCACCGATTGAAAATGAATGGCATGATGGAACCTCTGTGATCAGTCAAATATTCTATAGCCATGTTCTCCCGAATTCCAAGTTGTCATCACTCAACGTTTAATAGATATAGTACTTAACCTCTATGTTACATGGTATCCTCATTTTCCCTAAAGCAGCCGTATCCCGACATATTCAGACATGGACATGAGATATGATCCTCTAAATATATGGAAAAAAAAAACTTATAAAAAATTGAGCAGACTTGCATCGGACATATACCCGTATCCAACACTGACTCCCAAGTCTGGGTAATATAGCTTAACCTTCCCTTGGTTTTGATATTGTGGACAAGTCAATAGCTTATTGCAGCTATGCTTACCTCCGAAAACAGAGGTCCTAAGTTCAAATGCCTTACACCAGCTTAACTATCCAGGGGGGGAAAAAAAAAAAAAAAAAAAGACATCTAAAAAATTATCAACTGCTTCAATTAAAACAAATTGGGGGGAGAGAGAGAGAGAGAGAGAGAGCAAACCTCCATGCGGAATAAACTCATAGGGATAACAAGTCCAACTCCTACCGAGCTTCGGAGTGACTCAACGAACTTCTGAACAGAGATATTCCGATACTCATCCTCCGTTAACTTGGCAACATTACCGGCACATGCAAACACATGAGCATGGATTCCCTTTTCTCTAAACCACCTAAATGGAAGATCGAAAGAAAGGTCTGCAAAAGCAGTAACAGCAAGGTCTCCACCGAGAAAATCAACGCCAGAAGGATCCGCGTTTTCATCCCTAACTCGTCTTTTTGGCTCCGTTGGACCCAATCCCCTTGTCTTAAATCCCCATAATGCTGTTGGCCCCCCTAAAGCGCAAACTGGAGATATGTTGCCACCTAAGAAGAATCTTTCGGGCAGGGATGACGGCCTACTCAAGAACCCATTCCCCCATGGGAAGACGACACCACTGGAAACCCCGAAATTAAGAGCAGCATGATAAAATCCAAGAGGAACGGCATAACGAAGATCAAAATCCTGTCATAAATGTCAGTAGGAAAAAATGACACAGCAATTTGACCGAACAAGTACAAACACACGACTATGAGACAAAACGAAAAATGCTACCTGCCGTAGAAATCGTAAGCTGTGACTATCAGGAGCAAGGCCACCAATTTGAGTAGTAGAAACAAAAGCATAACCCTGAGTTGGCCTCATCGGTGAATCTCTCCTATCAAATTTAAAGGTATACTTCAAAGAAGAAAGTAAATTATGGCCAAGCTGCCTCCTTATGGGCCTTGATGACATTTGTGACGGATCTGTCAGGGTACGCCACGCAAGATTATATGCCAAATCATGACATTGACTAGAAAATAACCCAAGAGAGAGGCCCAAGGATCGCTCTTGGTAAGAAGAAAACTTTAGCCAGTCTTGGGACAGTAAGAATGCTCGTGCCGTGACAGGAGTTGCGAGTCCTTTGAATCTGGGCAAATACACACCGGCACTTAACTCAGCCGAGTGATCATACCCATATGCCAATGAACCATCCCACAGATCCCCATAACCAAACAAATTTTTGTACTTGAGAGATCCTTCCACCGTAGAAGATCTAGCCTACAACAGTATCGTACAAATTTAAAAACAAAGGTAGTATACCCATAAATTCACATAAAAAGAGTGATCAAAGAGGAGAAGGAACAGAACTTTACTTCTGAAAGCCAGTATAAATATTACGATTACATAAATGTCTATAGTTTATTTGCGATATGCACATTTGGTAGGCCACTTGTAGTGACCAAATGCTTAACTAGTACATTGACTATGTAAGCAAATTCGCATATGATGCATGGCACATATGTCATACAAATGCTAGAAAATGCACTTTCATTCTTACTCGGCAAAACTTATTTGATGGTTAAAACTTTTGCGAGGTGTAACTATATATATGCAGCCTATGTTACTTGGATTCTTCGTTTTCCCTAAAGTACTCATTCGATACAAATGTTCGACGCATATTTGGAAATGGATATGTGGGTATAATCCTCCAAATACATGGAAAAACTTAGAAAAAAATTGAACATACCCATGCCGGACACATATACGTATTCGATTCTCAACCATAAGTCCGAGTGACATAGTATACAGCCTTATTCAATAGTTATCTTTTCTACTCTTCTATCCATCAAAATCTTTAATAAAAATCAATACTCCAACCACGTAAATCCTCAAACTCACGATATTCTTCTACATTCGTTAGCATTAAGAGCTGGAATAAACCTGTTATTATTCCTTATAGTACTGCATTCAGCTTAAGCAAAAGAATTTCTTTTCACAAAATCTTATCAGCAGATTATTCTAATTAAATTCAGTCACCAGAATTAACCACATTTTCATTTCAGCATATAAAATTCCAACCTAATTTCCCATTCCAAGGATTTAAATTAGGCTGGGATGCATTTTCAATCAAGTTGCATTTACCACATTTATGGACATAATACATGCTACTAAAGTCAAATGCAATAAATATTAACGGCTAAAAAATAAAACCGTAACGTTACGTTGTAACCGCTATTTAAATCTCCGCTTATGCCTATAAAAACCACATTGCAACAATTTTCCTTCACAGTTTTCCACCAATTTTCTCAGTAACCAAACACATAAAATCCAAACAAGTAAATTAAAGAAAAAGAAATGAAAAATTCAAAAGTCAGATTAGAAAAAAAAACCCACATCCGCTTTTGTATAAGCTCCAATCTGTCCCGAAAATGGGCTGGCAGTCTCAACAACCTCGATAATCACGTTAGCAGTTCCAGGCAGTTCCAGCGGGCCAGAATCGAGCGTGATTTTCACGGAATCAAAAACTTCAAGCGCTTGGAGCCGCAAATTCACTATTTGTGACGCTTTCAAGAGCTCTTGCATCGAGCCCGCGCTCTTCAACACCTCCGCCTCGGCTTCAATTATGTGGTCCTTGGTTTTCGTGTTCCCCTTAACGATCACGTCGTGGACTCGGACCGAAACAGGACCGCCTTGCATTCGCCGGAGTAGCGAGTCCATTTTGAGTTTATCCGAACGGAACCGAGCCTCAAGTTTCGGTTCTCCAAATACGCCGTCGGTTCCATCCTCATAATCATCATCTTCGAGTTCATTTTCATCGTCCTCGTCTTCTTCTTCGTCGATGTCATTGGTCTTGAAGGGTTTTTGGTGTTCCGGGTCGGGTTTCGAGTCAGGTGGAGTCAAGTCAGGTACGGAATCGGAGCTTGACATTATAAACCGAAAAGAGAGGAAACGTCCGACTCTGCAAGCGACAACTGTGGAATTGAGGACAACGTTGGCGGCGGTGCAAGGGGTTCTGATGTTAAAAGTTTACACAGGGGTTTTTTTTTTGCTAAGATACCCCTTTACTTTTTCTTATCTCCTTCATGACCACTAATGTTTTTGTTGCTGCTTGATTTAGCCATTTAACTTATGTGAACAACATTGCAAAGGATGTACTATTGAGAGAAATAATCTTATTTTTTGGTGACTTAGTTTTCATATTTATAATAAAATTAGTGATGTTGGGGTAATATAATAATCTCGTATCGTTTAACCAATAGTATGGATTGTAGCTTATAAAGCAAGGGTCATCATTCCCCTCTTTAGGTGCTTTTTTCTCAAAAGATAAAACTATGAGGACAATCTGTGCACTGCTTCAGAACGGACGATACCTCATAACTGGTGCAGTCCAATAATCCTTGCATCAACCATGGTATCGTATATGGGAACTGACAAGCCATAGGCTAATAATTAAAATTTCATTCAAACATACAAACAAGTAACTCCGAGTTACTCTACTTACACTGTGATAAACTTACTCACTCAATCTATGATATACACTGTGGCAAACTTGCCCACTCAATCTATGATTTATACAGTGGTAACTTGATAACTCGATTTACAATCAAACTTGCTTACTCGACCTACACAATCCACACACTTGCTTGGGGTTAGTGTTGGGGCAAGACAACAATTCTATATCGATTAGCCAAAGATATGGACTATGACTTATAAAGCAATGGGCTACCTTTCCTCTATTGAGATGCTTTTTTTTTAAAGATAAAACCGTGAGGATAGTTTATGCACTACTCTAAAGCGAACAATACCTCATAACGAATACAATCCGACAATCCTTGTATCAACAAGCGAAATAATATATATGTTTAAGGTATGTTTAAAAAGTAAAAAAATAATTTTAAAAAAATATAAAATATGAAAACCTTTTATTAATCCGATATATAAAATCAAAAAAACTTTTTTATCAATATATAAAACCAAACTCAATTTATATAAAATACGAAATGAATTATTTATAGATGTGGTGTGCGTTTCAAAATAGACTATTATTTTTCTGAAAATATTTTACTATTTAAAATAGTGGTATAAACAATAATGTAGTAATTAAAACTAAGAATGTTCATAGATTAAGTCATAATTTGATTTTTTTAAAATCTGTTACTTAAGTTTGGAAATGCATTTTTTATTTAAGTCTTAAAATATTATGTTAATAATTAAATATAAATAAAAAATATTTTTTATTAGTTAAAAAATGATTTGGGTCAGCTTGATTGAATATCTCGAACCTTGATTAACTTTACTAAAACCTAAACAAAATATAATATTTTATCTACCCTGGGAACATAAAAAAATTGCTATATCCAATTATATTTTATTTTTTAATTTTTTCAGTTCCATTTGATAAATATTTTTATTTTTAATTAAATTAATTTTTTCAAAAAATAAAAGTATTTATCAAATGATTAACAATACACGATCAATTTAAAATCTAAACATAATATGCAAAATTGTAAAATAATAATAATAATAATAAATCCAAGATCCAAACCTCCCAACAGGACAAGACCCGGTTGACGCCTTTAACGTTGGAATAAAAAAATAAAAAACGCCCTGAGTTCAAAAACCTTCTTCATTGCGAAAGATACAAAAAAATGGCGGAAAAAAGCGAAACAATAAACGGTAATCTCTGTTCTTTAGTACTATCTGAAATCAAATCCTATTCTGGCAAAAACCCTTTTCTCCCATGGCTTCGGTACTCTCTTTTTTAGCTCCTATTTTCCGTTTCTTTGATATTCAAATGATTTTATATGAACTTTCTTTTGTTTTTTACAGAGGGATTAAGAAAAACAAAGACTCGATATCGCCTCAGATTTTAACCGAGAAGCTACCACGGTTCTTACAGAAACGTACCGAAACATTCGAATCCGATTGCCGTTACCATAACGATTTACGCTACCTCCGGGTCTGGTTACAGTTGGTAAATGAACTAATTAACGAATCCATTCTTTCATTTTTCCCTTTTTGTTTTTGTTTGGAAATTGATAATATTTTGTTTTTCTTTTTAATGGATTTGATGGTGTAGATGGATTTTCTGGATGACCCGAGGTTGCCGTTGAGAAGAATGGAGATGAATCAAATAGGGACAAAACGGTCTTTGTCCTACCATGCATATGCTCTTTACTATAAGAAGGCCAAGAACTTTGATGAAGCTGAAAAAATGTATCATTTGGGTGTTCAAAGGTAAGTTCTTTTTTTATTTTTTTAATTTAATTTTCAAAATTAATATGAATAAATCTGTAAATCCACGTAAAGATTGTTTTCTTGTTAAGTTTGACAGGTTAGAATTATCAAATTAGTAGCTAGAGGTTTTTAGAATGTTTAATTAATCATGGGGTGTCAAGTAAAATGATTTTAAGCGAAAGAAAATACGGAAAAAGATTGTAAATGTCGAGATTCGAGCCTCAATCTACAATATGTCATCTCTTAAGAATAACTATATAATTCAACTAGACTAACTTTGGGTTTATTTTGATTCTTGCTTTTTTGCTACTAAGTTGTTTTTTGTAGTGTAGGTCAGTTTGAGTTTAGAGCATATATGCATTTGTAATGATTTGGACGAAACTTTTGAAGGAAATTAATGTCCAATTCTTTTTCAATGGCCTTCTATTCAATTTTATTATGCTATCTACTGTGTGTTGTAAATCAATGCAATGGGGAAAACTGTACTTGCTGATTTCATCTTCTTATTATGACTTGATTGTTATAGTATTAAACTTAGTTGTTTTCATCATAAACAAGAGATATTGTGTCTTATTACTCAAATTTGGGTGTGCATGTCATATATGGATATGTGTCTGACACAAGTATGTTCAATTTTTATTTAGAATTTTCATATATTTGGAGGGTCCTTGAAGTCCATATCTCCTAACTTATGTCTCGCAATGTATTAGATAGGTGTTGGACTCAATAATTTCAGAAAAAAAAAAAAAAAGAAAAATCGGAGCAACATAGTTCAGCATAAACAAGATTTTATTTTATTTTTTTCGTTTAACTATCTTTTCATTATGTAAAAGTTCTTCTAGCCCAACATAGCATGAAGTATGCGTGTGGTTTATGTATTTTGGAAACTTAAACTAGTGCTTTTATTGGGTTCTATCCATTGCCGAGCAGCCTTGCAGAGTCTGTTGATGAGTTGCAAAAATCATATAAGCAATTCCTTAATCGTATGAAGAGACATGAGAAGAAGAAAATCCAGGTAGTTCCTTTTGTTGCTTATCTATTATGCTTGTTTCCATCAATGTTACTTGGATTCAGGAGTGAGTGTTAGGTATGGTTATGTATCCAGCACGAGTATGCTCAATATTTTTGAGTTTTCTATATGTTTGAAGGATTATATCCCCATACTCATATCTAAATATGTGTCGAATACAAGTATCAAACACAAGTACTTTAAGAAAAATGAAGAGTTTATATAACATGGGTTTTCATTATCTTTACTTTGCAAATTCTCACTTTGACCCATATCACTCAGACTCGAGGGAGAGTATTAGATATAGATATGTATCTTTATACGGTGTAGTCAAATTTTTCTAAGTTTTTTTTCTTTTCATATATTTGAAAGGTCGTATTCCTATACTCATGTTTCAATATATATAGGACACAGGTGTTAGGTATGAATATTTTAAGAAAAATGAAGAGCCAGAGTAACTTAGAATTTGACTATGAACTGGTGTGGTGCAGCGCCAGGATGGGTAAACTATCAGGAGGCCACTTCAACGCAGAAAGTTAAGAGAAAACTCTGAAGGCACATGCATAGTTGAGGATAGCCATAAGAGGTCGTCAGCATTACATAATGGCTCTAAAACGGTCAAGAGCAAGGAGATTGTTAGAAGCAAAGACAAGTCCAAGACGAGAGCTTTAATGGCAAAAGAGTTGGATGAACCCAGGAAGGTCAGGAACGATGATACGGTTGTCGTAAATTTCGTCGATACAGCTATTGCTGGTAAATCCGAAGCAGAAGATGCTTGCCATCATGGACTATTGGATCCAACAATAAACTTGAAGGAGGCAATGAATGCCATTAATAGCATGTTTCGAGAACCTATAGAGAAGGCTCCCATTTGGAGGATATCACATTGAAGGCAACCAGAAGAAGATTCATGGTCTGAACTTCGGATTTAAGGTGTTCGATGAAAATCTGGATTGTGGAATCAACTCATCGATTCAACCTGAAGAAAAAAGGGCTGGAGGGTAAAGCTCAAACTTGCAAGCCTGAGGGGGAAAATCATTTGAAATATATATTACTTATGAAGGAAATGATGAGAAAGACTTGGAATAGATTGAGGTTCAAAATTCGGAAGGCGGTTCGAGTTCATCTGCTTCACATTTAAATTTATTCGTGCTTCCCAGTCTGAATGATCTTTCACCTGAAAGTTCGGATGATATTGATGCACAAAGTTTCTTAGTACGTGGAGAATCGAAAATACGAAAAATTGACGAAAGCTTCAAGGTGTGTAGCAATGCCACTTTCTTTACTAGCTTTATTCGCCCCCACCATTAATTAGGTATGTGAAAAGGTTACTGGCATATAAACCTCGAGGATATAATGAAACCCTACGATTGATGGCGTTTTGCATTAACGATATCAATCCACTATGCACTAAGCAGTGAGTGACAAAATTACCAAAATTTCATTTGTAGTTTTCTATCTGTTTTTCTATTTATGTCTTCCAAATCAGAGAGTTCTATTGATAGACAAATGAAATATCTCTTCATGTAGACATAATTTTTTTAAATATATATTTATTTGGATAGTCATACCATTTGGTAAATAACTAAGAAGTATCATTCTTTATAATTAAAAGAAACTTGTAAAAACATAATTTTTAACATTATTTTGAAAATATTTCAACAAAGTTCACATCGATGGAAGCTTAGTGAACATACAGTCATTCACAAATATGTTGGTTTGACCATTTTGGATGAACCAGTCGTCAAAAAATGTTTGCCACCATGGCTTAATAGATCCCACAAGTAACTTGAAGGAGGCTATGCAAGACATCTATAACAAGTTTGTGAAACCAATGGATTTTGTAAGAACAAAGAGAAAGAATCAGGACAAAGCAACACCTACTAAACTAGTTCTTGTTGGTTTTTTTTATACTCCCTGATGATGAACCGGAAGAACATCAAGAAAAGCAGCATTATGAAAATCATCTGGTAAATTAAATTATTGTGATTTATTTGAGCCAACTGTGTTTACAAAAGAAGTAATGGATGACATAAATAAGATGTTTGGGTTGCCATTGGATTTCAAGGAAGAAAAACAAACTTGCTTTTTGTGCTAGTTACATTACCATATTTGGTGTGAGTGTCGGATATAGGTATGTTTAATTTTTTTAAAGTTTTTTCATGTATTTAAAGCGTTTTTAAAGATCATATCCTTATACCAATATCCAAAATATATCGGATACAAGTACTTTAAAAAAAATTATAGAGTCGAAGCAATATAGTGTGCTAAGATGTATTTGAATGTAAAACCTTGGAGTTGATAGAATCTCCATCTTGTTCACCATGCGACACTTTTGAAAATATGGTTTATTGAATCTCATTTTGCCATTTGCTTTGATCTTTGTTGGAGCTCAAACCATGGTGGGTGGTACTAGTATCAGCTGCATTGATCAGTATATATTAATTTTTAGTTAAATTGGCATTAGTAACTTTTGATATCTTTTCAGTTTTGGTATCAATAACTTTTGGTATCATTCTTGTTCAATTGTGTCGACTGAAAATAATTGTATTGACCTATATATAAAATAAATTTCTAAAAAAATTAAACTAATATTGATTGTTACTCGTATATTTGATAGTTATTAAAAACTTTCAACCTTACCACTCACATTAATGTTGATCTTCTTGCATTTGATGATATTTTTTTAGAATATTATATATAATTAATGAATATTTGACATTTGAAATTTATTTAATTTTATTCATTTCATATATGAACAAATTTTTCATATATATATATATATCTAAATTAAAAATGTTCAAAATTTGATAAATTTGAAACAGTATATTAAAATACACTAATATTGGTATGTACTAATAGTAAAACAAATATGATATACCCACTGATACAGTAATGACTATCTCGACTCAAAACTGCAAATAAAAATATGCATGCTTGATCCATGCCAAGCTGATCCCCGGTTGAACGACCAGTCCGATTTCTTTAATCCGAATCAGGTTAATGCATCTTTTGCAGTAAAAAATAAGGAGAAAGACTGCAAGATTGGGGAACAAATTGATTCAAATTTCAATAATTAAGATAACAATGAACAAATCAGAACAAATACAAACCTATAGGCTTCCAATTGTGACCCTTTTTTTCTTTTTATGTATTTTCACACTGAAAGCCAAAACAAGATTTCCAGGATTTCCTCTCTTTTATCTTTCAATATATACAATAAACTTTTCATTAACCTAAACTAAAGACAACCAGTGCTGACCAAAAGGCAAACCTCATTTTGTGCCTCTCCACCTATAGGAGAAGAACATTGAAGTTTTCGTACTTACAATGTCATCTTCATCTCCTAGCTTGCTTCGGCAGACATAATCTCGAGCTCTGCCCACCAGAGAGGTGAAAGTTTCGGGATTGCACCTTCGGGTGTGATTGCAGTAATCTCTCTCAATCTTGCATTGACTTCTCTTATGTTTGGTCTTTGTCTAGGTTCAGAGTGGACACAAGATCTGATCACCTCTCCGAGTTTCTCGAGTTGCTCCGCATCGAAAGATTCTAGAGTAGGATCAACCATCTCTATAAGAACTTGATCCCTTCTCAAGTAGTCCGATGCCCAGTCGTCAAGGGAACCATTGCCGTCCACCAAGTAAGGCATCCTTCCTGTTACTATTTCAAATAACAATACCCCAAAGATGTAAACATTACCTTCTAGGCTTGATAATGGCGTATCTGAAAGGTTTTTTTGGTCCGTTTCTCTCTCAACTGTGGTCATCTCGTTCCAGAAACACAGATCCGAGATTTTGGCTGCATAGTCCTCGGTTAGATTGATGGCCGAAGAGGACAGGTTGTTATGAGGTACGGGTGGGTTCAGCTGGTGCATATGCTCGAGGCATGAAGCCATGCCCATTACAATTCTCAACCTTGTCGCCCAGTCCAAGTGCTCGGATTCTTTAACTGCAATATCGATTAAAAAGATACAAATGTTTATGTTAATGCTTTAACATCCAAGGACAAGGTAAGTGGGAAATGCCTGCAAAGAATGAAAAATAACATGATGTTTCTTCATGGTAAGTTGGGGAAGCATATGCTCGTTTAATGCCTATGTTACTCGAACTCAAGTGTAAGTGTCAGATACGGATATGTGCTCGACACGGGTATGTTCAATTTTTCCAAGTTTTCCCATACACTTAGAGGGTCATTGAATAAGCATATTTGGATATGTATCCAATACGTTGTTAGACATATATTCAGATTGGATATGGAGATATGATTCTCTAAGGACTTTCCAAATATATGAAAATCTTGGAAAAAAATGAAATATACCCGTGTCAGGAATCCAACACTCACATCTAAGTCCGAGAAAATAGCAGAATTTGGTGGCTCCATATTTAGTAACAGGCAATAATTAGAGGTCCATCCGCAAAGACACCAAAAAAGAAACAATTAGGTACTTACTATGTAAATGTTCAAAGAGTGTTCCGTTTGGAGCATATTCAAAAACCATGATCCTAGTAAAAGGCTCGTCTTCCTCGCAATATCCGATAAGGTTGACAAAATTTTTGTGGTTCACTTTTGATAATGTGTCAATCTGGAACCGTAAAACTCAAAATAGTTAGACGAATCGTTTAGAACACATCGAGCAAGTGTATCTAGATGGAAGTTTTCTCAGTACAATACCTTCTTTCTGAACTGTGTTTCCAAATTCTTCGACCACTCTTTGACAGATTTCACTGGGACGGAGACAACGGATATTTCGATCCCATTAGACAATGTCCCTTTGTACACGGTTCCAACCGTTGAAGAACCAATTACGTTGCTGAAATCTTCGCAGGCTGCTTCAAGCTCCGATCTCTTCAGCTTTGGTACACCTGAAATGCAAGTAACTGATCATGTATATATAACAAACATTACAGCAGAATTTGAGGTTACAAATAAAAGTTAAATTGGTTCTAAGTTTTTCGTATATTCAGAGGGTCCTAGGTTTATCATATCCCCATACCTTAGAAGAAAGATTTTAAAACTCTATCAACTGTCTAATTTTGTTTCGGAGCAGAAGAATTACCTGTTACAAAAGCTTTCTGAAGCTGTCCACTCAGCCCCGTAGCCCAAGGTTTCACGGTAGATACCTTAGAAGTTTTAAAGAGATAGGCAATGGTTATTAATATCAGAAGAAATACGCTGCCCCCTATGGCACCAGCCAGTATTGCTGTTCGATGATTCGAACTAGAACTAGAACGAGAACTCGAAGTGTTGATTCCCACAGGGGAAGGAGCAGAAGCTAATACTGTATTATTTATTGATGGAGAAGGAGCCGGAGACAACGAAGGCTGTTGAACGTGAGCATCTCTTAGGAGTGTACGATCTCCGGGGGGTTCACTGGATGCACGAGGAGTCAGAACTTGAGGTGCAAGAGAAGGAGGCAATGCTATATTAATGATTAAAGGGGGTGCTGTAGGTGACTTTGCATGCACTTCTTGAAGCAGTCTCCTTTGGACTGCAGCTTCGGATCGGCCAACATTCCTAGCAGTGACATAAAGAAGGATCAAACAATAAAAAACACATAATCAAAAAGAAAATTCGGATGAAAATTTTTATGCCGGCATACCATGTATCGAATTTTTGCTTGCAAGATGACTTAGCAGCCTTCGATAGTTGGTTTTCATCAACCTGAGTTTCCGAAAGCTTCTGAAGTTCATAAATTTCAGGAGATAAACTACGGAGAAGCTCATTATTGTCAAGTAAACTGCAACATAGGCATAAAAGTTACGGTTGTGATTATACTGGGTGAAAGAAAGAAAACATCCGGGAACGAGAACTGAATCATTGAACAATATCGACTTACAGGATTGTCAGTGACAGATTGCTTCCAAGTTCAGGTGGAACTGGTCCATTGAAGTTATTGTATCCCAAGTCCAACACTTCTAATTCCTTGAGTTCTCCGATCCCTTTGGGGATGATTCCGGTAAAAGAGTTGTTCCGCAAAATACTGTCGAGCAAACAATGGCATCAGAACCTATGTTGCTCTAACTCTTCTTTTTTTTTTTTCTTTTAAGTACCCATTTTCGAAACCCATATCTGACGCATATTCAAACATGAGTAATGGGCATTTAACACTCACATCCAAATCCAAATAACATAGATAAAAAGAAGAAGGTAGAACGTGTAAACTTAAAGAGATAGTCTAGCAACCATATAAGAAAGCATTTGCTTTTATATATCAACAATTAGATAAAGAAGTCATATAGTAACTTACATGGATTTAATATGTAGTAGAGTTCCAAGCTCAGATGCCAATGTTGCTTCAAGACAAAGATCTTTCAAGTCCCTGCATTTTATTCCATCCATCAAATTTGAGAACAAATTAAAGGAAATAAGCCATCAGAATTTGCATATCCTAAATCTATATGTTATTCATACTCAAATATAAATTTCAAATACGTGTCTAACATGGATATATTCATTCTTTTCTTTTTTCTTTTAGTTTTTCTTGCATTTAAAAGATAATATCTCATGCCTATACCTAAAAATATATCAGATACAGATATTAAAAAATAAAAATAAAAAGTCAGAGCAATATATCCTGTAACCATGTTTGAAAATATATTGGATACATGCATTTAGCATAGGTACTTCAAGAAAAAAAACAAGAGTCAGAGCAACGATCTATACATCCAAAAAAAATTGCATCTAAACTTGAAATAGTATGAAAGTATGAATTTTTAGTACAGATTTCTATGCATTATCTGCAAACATTTAGAAAAAAAAAAATCCACGTCTACTTAAATTGCCATTTCAGAAGTCTCAAAAATAACCAAAAAAGTAAAAAAGATTACTAAAGATTCAAATATTTCGATTCTTTTTCCCTTTCTTTTCTCGGCAACCAAACAGCATCCATCAAAAAAGAGTCATTGGAGCAAGAAAAACTTACAAAGCAACAACTTTGCCATCAAAGCACTCGACACCAAACCAGGAACAATGGTCAAATTCTCCCTCTTCTTCCTTCCAATCCGACAAAGAATGAAAGGGATCATTCACGACTCTTTCTCTTAATCTCAACAACGCCAATCCTGCATATAGATTACCCAATCATCTGTTTTCCTTCACTTTGCCAGGAAACAAACAAAACCAAAAACTTAACCCCCCCCCCCAAAAAAAAGACTTACCTTCATCATTTAATGACCAACAAACCAAAGTTTGACATAACAAAAACAAAAAGACACCAACTCCAAAATCTTGTCTTAGTCTTACGAACTTCCAGTTCTTGTCCACGATAATCATCATCCTCTTCCTTCTTCTTCTGATTCTTTTGATCAAAGCTTAACTTAAAAAACCCAGAAAATTTTTCACTGAGTTTGAAGATAACGCGAAACCGAGTCAGAGGCTGAATCCAGCAAGCAAAACCAAAGAATTTAGACTCTAAGATTTTTTTTTTGTAGGTGTTTCTATTTGTTTTTTTTTTTGGTGGGGGTGGGGGGGGGGGGGAAGGGCGAGGGGTTTGAAAACGCGTTCACTCAAAGACTGCACCTTTGAAACTTTTTTATGTCCGCCCACTTGAAATTTCGTTTATTTCACTTTTTTTTAACCGCGGTGAAAAATTGTAAAAAAAAAAAAAAGGTAAATTAATTAAAATTTGCCAGTTTTTGACCACCTGGCATCGGCGGCGGCGGTGACACGGAAATGTTAAGCAAAGGAGGAGACGGCGAAGACTAATGAAAGTTTTATATATTAATAATTAATATTACGTAAATTTATAATTTATTAAACTAAATCATGATCTAAAAAATTTTTTTATTTAAAGTCAAATTTTAAATTTAAAAGTTTATATTATAACTTAAAAATATTAAAAATTAAAATTTATTTTTTTATTAATATTTATAATTAAATTTTAAAAATTAATTTTTTATTATATAAATAATAATTTGAATAAAATTAATTTAAATTATTAAAATATTTATTTAAATACATCTCAATGCAAATTAAATCTATTAAATTTAATAAATTATTTAATTTTTAAATAAATTTAATTTAATTTATATTTATATTTATACTATATTTTTATGTATTTATATTATATTAAAAATATACAATGAAAAGTAAAAGAATAAGGCAGCGACCGAGACGTTTTCGTATTTTCTTAGAAAGGGAAGTAGGTGGGTCCAGGGCTGACTTGGCTTGTACTTTGATTTTTAAATTAATGATTTTTTTAATTTATTATTCTTATTATTATTATTATTATTATTATGTTGGTAGGTTTAAAGGGTTTTTTTTAATGAAATTAATTATTAATTTGTTGAGTTTGAGTGACTTTCTTTGATGTTTCCCTTTCCTGACTTTGGATTTGATGGATGGAAAAACTCATCGTAAAAGAATTTGCATTTACTTTTTTTTCTTTTTGTTTGAAAAAACTTCAAATAATTTTAGCAGTATAATTGATCCTTTCACCAAACACACGGAAAATATTAATTGGTTTCTAATAGCTTATTGACCAGGTCAAATTATATTTTAAATGTAAAATTTAAAATTGAATTTAACTTGATTAAATAATTTAAATTATTATTTAAAATATAATAAAATATTTAAAAAATTATTTTATATTAATATTTATATATTTTTTATAATTACATTTAAAAAATATTATTTTAATGAATAATTTGAGTTTAAAAATACCATTAAAAAGTAAATCCGAACACAAACCAAGCTAACTATTTAACTCTTAAACAAATCTAATTTTTAATGATATTTAAAGGAAAATATTAACATTAATGCCCTATTGTTTCTCAAATTTGATGAAAATAATCTATATTAAATGCAGTTTTTTTTAAATAGTATTTTTATTATATAATTTAGAGAAAATTTTGTATTAAAAAATAATGTATTAATACATTTAAAACATTACTTAAATCAATACTTTAACAAATATTATTAGACATTTAATTAATATTTCTGTTTAAATATTGTTTATTTATAATTTTAACCGAATTCA
>JAQSVH010000011.1:10446449-10460174 GCA_029448705.1 Adansonia digitata | reverse complement strand
ATGTGGGTGACAATAATATTATAAAAAATGTTAAAAAATAAAAATCCAAACATATTCCTGAAGAAGCTAACCTATGTAATAATACTATAATGTTTTTAAAATGAAGTCAGCATTAAAAACATGCAAAAAACACTGAAATTTTCAAGA
The DNA here is from genome assembly GCA_029448705.1 of Adansonia digitata. NCBI lineage: Eukaryota > Viridiplantae > Streptophyta > Magnoliopsida > Malvales > Malvaceae > Adansonia > Adansonia digitata. Next base: position 10,460,027 of record JAQSVH010000011.1, on the reverse strand, counting down.
AATTTTTAAAAAATGTGTCATTATCACTCGGCCGTCATTCTCTTCTTGCTGTTCCTCACCGGAACGGCAGCCGCCTCCACTGCACCCGATCGTTACCTAAAACCTTTAAAATCTCGAGACCCGAAACCCGCAGCTCAAGAGTTCTTCGAGTTGACCAGTCCTCTACCGTCAGATCACCAGACTCCCTCGTGTTCCCTCACCGTCATCCACCATTCATTCGCCCACACGATCAACTCCCCACCTTTCTCCGCTCCTTACTATCCTCCCTCCGATTGCCCTCCCCCCTGGCCACGTGTCGTCCTCGATTTCCGCGCCTCCTCCTCCGGTGAACAGTACGACCGCATCGCAGCCATCTGGCTCGATGGAGCCGAGATTTTCCGGGCCAGCACGGCGGAGCCGACGGAATCGGGAATCTTCTGGAGGGTCCGAAAGGATATCACTAGGTACTCTTCTCTTCTTTATAAACCCCGAATTAACCTCACCATGATGCTCGAAAACGTTGTTAATAACGTTTACACCGGCGTTTACCACATTCATGCTTCCTTTCTATTTTACAAAGAAGACATTGTCCCTGACGACGTTAGGTTTCCGTCAATCATTTCACCAAATCAAAACAATTTGGGAACTGCTGAATTGGGACTGTTCAAAACGCCGTCCGATTTAATAATCCCGATTTCCAGCGACGGAAAAAGAGGGTATTGGTTTAAAGTGGAAAGCGAATCGGATGTTCAAGTAAAAAGAGTTAAATTTCCCAAGAACACCCTTCAAGTCGCTTTGGAATTATACGCATCCTACCATGGAAACGACGAGTTTTGGTATTCAAATCCGCCGAATTCTTACATCCGAATGAACAATTTGACGACGGCGCGTGGAAACGGCGCGTATAGGGAAGTTTTCGTGACGATTGACGGGAAATTCGTGGGGTCGGAAGTGGTTTTTCCGGTGATTTTCACTGGCGGGATTAACCCTTTATTCTGGGAACCGATTGTAGCAATTGGGGATTTCAATTTACCAAGCTATGATTTAGATTTAACCCCATTTTTGGGATGGTTATTGGATGGGAAATCTCATGATATTCGGATTGGCGTCGACGATGCGATATCCTATTGGCTCGTGAACGCAAATTTGCATATTTGGTTGGATCATGGATCTTCAAAAGTTGAAGCTCAATCAATTGTTTATAACAATCCTGCACTCACCATTGAACGTCAAGAAGCTTTCAGTTTGCTTGATGGATCTTTCAGGGTTAGAGCTAGGAGGAACAGTGAGTTCGCCGGGTGGGTTAGGTCAAAAGCCGGTAACTTCACCACCATTGTTTCGCAGCAGTTTAGGATTACAAATTTGGTCAGGTTTTATTTCAATGGAACTTATAAGATCGTTCAACAGAGAGTTAAGGCAAAGAGGGATTCGAGGATACGAGCGGATTCAGGTAATTTGGTTGGTCGAACAGTTATTAGAAGGCGGTATCCTCTTACCATGATCACATCTACTGTTCCATTGCCTCACGAGGGTTCCTTGGGGTCCAAGAAAGAGGATATGTATATGTTGATCACCAATGTTACTCATGCTTTGAACGAGAGGCGAACCAACGGCAACTCTTCTAGTATTCTTTACAACCGGCAGGATTCTGATGGATGGATGAAGGTTCGGGGTCATTCTGTTATCTCTGGCGAAGCAACGACTTGGCAGAGATACAACTACAGGGACGAGTTCGGTTGCTATTCCCGGACTGTTTTGGCATACGATGGCAAGCTTATCGTCGACAATACGACCTTTTCTTGTGCATCTTCTACGTAGTTTCAGTTCTGTTTCCCTTTTCCCTGTGTAGGATCAACTGTTTCGAACATTCCAAATAATATTTGATATGTGCATGCATTTGTGTCAGTTTAAGCTTCTAAGTTACTCTAACGTATGTATGGTTGCTTTGTATTTATCACTAGTAATTTTCAGTACATGTAGAACTTTAATATACTAAGCATCTGACATAAGATCATGCGGATTCATTGCTATGCATATGAAGAAGCTACATAACAATCCGGAGTTTAACTTAATTAATTTATTCAATTACTTTAAGAGTATAACAAGTATAAGATTCGAATTGCAATAGCTGAGGTTCAACCCATGTGGGTTAAGCTTTCAACAAATTTTGGCTATTTTAGATCAACACAATCTAATTCAAATTCATATTTAATTATGAAAATTATTTTATTTAAATTTAATTATAAAAATATTAATATTAAAATTTTTTAATATTTATTATTTTTAAACAATACAACAAATAATTAAATTGATCCAATCCAAATTTGAATAAAAAAATAAAATAAAATAAATTCAACTCGACCCATAAAAAATTTTAATTTGCATTGATACTTGATAAATAAAGAAATTTAGTATATGAAGTTTACAAAAGGATTAGAGGATCATTATAGAATATAATAGTCATTTCTCTAATCATGAAATTAATAACATTTAGTTCACATATAGATACAAAGCACGACCTTTGAAAACGACATTCTTTCACTTCGGTGTCGGTGTATTCAAAATTTTATTTTTGAAATGTTGTTACAATGATCGAACTTTATTCGATCAAAACAAAAATGAGTTTTCTCCTACAAGTAAACAACATTTTATGCCAACATTCTATCAACTTAAAACGGGTACGAAAATAATGATCTTAAAGATTGAAAATGAAGTTAGAATGTTGCAAAGTTTAAGAAATGAAAGCATGTTGAATTGCTGACAACTGGATAATCCCCCCTTCCCACACCCCCACCCCCCAAAATAGTACTAGCTTTCGTTGGAAACTTCCATAAAATTCACATAAATTGTGAGGAATCTATGGGATTCATGAATTTTCCCTTTCAAGCTGTTTGGATAAACTGTTCGCCTCTGACTGGACATGTTTTCTGGACAAGGAAACTCAGATGTTTCAATTGACAGGTAATGCTATTTTTACGCTATAAACCACTGTTAAAAAAATCGGACTCAACTAAACCGAACCAGCCAATTGAACTGGAAACCGATGCAAACTTATGGAGGGTTTGTCTTGAAATTCTGGAAAAAAAAAAAAAAGAAGGTAAGATTCCACTGATATTAATCTGGTTAAATTGTTGCATAAATTGCAGATGCATTGCAACATCCAATGGCAGAAAGAATTCATGAGAAAATTTGCTGAATCTGATCCTCATTTCAATTTTCCAGGGAATATTATGCGATGACTATCTAATCCATCCTTTTTTTTTCGGCGGGGGGGTGGGGGTGTACAAAAGAAACAGTAACTTGAAGAAATTTTTTTTTGGTACAAAACAAACTATAAGCTAGAGATTTAAGGCAAAGGTAAGTTGCAAATAATAAAATTCAGATTTCCAACATGCTGAATGAACCTACTAAGCTTAACCATTGTTCATTTAACCCATCTCATTTGCTGTGGTTGCGCAATGGTTTAGGACTGGCGTGTGCTTGAAGCCAGAGGCTTTGAGCGTTAAAGTACATTACATTTTCCCACTCGCAACTAAGAGCAATAATGGTTCGATTCAGTGCGATTTAGGACCAAAAATTACAATCAGTAATTTCCTTTGTTTCAAATAGTAGATTCCCACATGATAATCCCCAAAATCTTTTTTTTTTTTTTTTTGAAAAAAGCCATTTTCACCCTATGTTTTGATTGAATGAAAAAAACCTGAGTTAACAATTACACTCACATGGTTTCATTCCATTTGTCATAGGGTTACACCATTATATTGTCAAAGTAAAAAGTCTATTTTCACCCTATGATATTTAGCCCTGTGACATAACATGAAATCATCATTTTCAAACGATATTATCTCTTTTTGTGCCAAACCACATGAGCACAAATTTCAACAAAAGAAAACCACGAAATAAAATGTCACACAAGCAAAGGAACAGAGTGAAAATGTACTTTACTCTTTTCCTGAAAAACTAGAAGAGAAGGTACAAGAAATGCTATAATGTTGTCCTACATGAATCCTTTCCATCAGAGGAAAAAAAATTCATTATACAATGAAATCTTTGTTGTAACAAAATCTGTTTTGTGTTGGCAATGGAGTTGATCTATAATCCGTTTTGTGTTAAAAAGTGGCATAAAGAAAGGAGTGGAAACAAGGAAAAGAGCGAGAATAATACTTTTTTTTTGGGGGGGGGTTGGTGGTGTTTCTTGGAAAGCAAACTACAATACAACTCCGCGGGACGGTATATGATCATTCCGCTGCCGAAAAAGCCAATGGAAAAGTTGCGATAACTTACTGGTTTCGGGCTTATGCTTTGGTTGATCAAGATTGACATTGCAAAGGGTATTGTAGTCGTGTTTTAAGTGGGGTCGGACAACTTTCTCCTGAAAGATGACAGTTGCAATGATTAGGAGAAAGTCATTTATTTTCACAAACAGTAAAAGATGGATGATTATAGTCAATGTTGCTCGACTCTTTGATTTTTTTTCTTGAAGTACCTTGTGTCTGACAGTAGTATCCAATGCATATCTAGACATGAGAAAGGGGATAAGACCCTCCGAAAACCCTCCAAGCACTTGGAAAAACGTACAAAAGAAATTAAGATACCTGTGTCAAATACATATCTGTATCTAACACACATCTGAGTCCGGAAAACATAGACTATAGTACCTTGAAAACTTGAAATGGACGGAAGTGGTACTGCCACGGTACGGCCACAACCCTGTTAATGGAAAAAGAAACATTAGCATCAAACTGATATTAGAAGATATTGGCATATGAACAAATAAGAATTAGATGCATGCAAAATCTTATAATAATGTAGCATGCATAACTACAAGTTTCTAAGCATTTAGAAACAAGAAAATAGGCATAAACTACAATTAGAAAGATTAAGAGAGGCAAACATTGAATTCACTTTGATTTTTTATCAATCATCTAAGTTACTCGAACTTGGGCGTGAGTGTTGGACACAGGTATATTCAAGTTATTTCTTAAATTTCTCCATGTATTTGGAGGGTTCTAAGAGGGTTATGTCCCCAAACTTAAGCCCGGCACTCCGGATATTCATCGGATATGGGTACTTAAAGAGAAAACAAGAGTCGTAGCAATATAGGTAATCTTCATTCTTGCCCATTGAAGGTGACGCTAAGGTTTCATGTTGTCCTAACTAGAAAAGGACAAAAATAACGTTCCCTTTTGCTATTATAACCAGTGAATTACTTAAAGACTAAGAGAAGAAACTTCAAAGTTGAAGAATTAATTACAGGCATTGGGACGGGATGCTTGTTATGTAGGACTTGCACAAAGTATTTGCTTGAAAAATTAACCGGCTATACAAGAACAGCATATTATTCTTGGCAAAAGGAGCCACAGTGCTGCCTCTCCAATTTCTTTTCTGGGGAGGCTGAGTAGGGAAATCCAAATGCCCCCTTTATATTCGTTCGTAATCTGCAATGTTTAAACTTTAAAACATAAATACCAAATATCAGCATATAATAAAAAGCCGACACAGATGCACTTAATCTCGCTCACAATTATTGTAGTGTAAAAGGATATCAAAGATGCAACAAATAAAAGGCCGAAAGCACTGACCAGATCCTTCAAGGAAAAGCCCCAGCAAGCACAAAAAAGGAACAACAGTTTCTGCATGTGCAAACCGCAGTCTTGCCTTTACATAACTGCCAGGAACTTGGTTATCTACACATTGAGGAAAATATTGGAAGTCAGTTGAAAACAAGCCATTACCAAGCAACCTTTAGCCTTGTATATCAGCAAGCCATAATCACGAGAAAACATATCTACTTTAGGCTACGTTACTCTGACTCGGGTGAGAGTGACAGATGTGGGCATGTGTCCAACATAAGTGTCCAACATAAGTATGTTTAATTTTTTTCTAAGTTCTTGCATCTATGAAGCACGGACACAGTGTCACGGTGTCCAATACATGTCCAACATGGACAGAATAAATAGACACGGGCAGAAGTCAATATTGTAATGCATATGCATAGATGGTATAACATAATAGTTGCAAATGCGAATTATTCCGCCCTTGTCAACCCTGGCTTGTAGTTCCTAATAACAATCAAGAACAGCATCAATATAGGATACAGTAATAGAACAATTTATAGGCAATTAAAAAATAATCATTTCTATATATTGCTCACTTTCTGACATATAAAGATTATACAACCAAAAACTAATACTATTATACCTTCTTTAGCCTTGATAGCTTGGTCCATGGATCGCACAACATTTTAAAGCAATGGCATTCCCATTCTATAATTTAATGATTTACCGTGGCCCTTTACTATAAACATCTGTAAATCATCCATCCACTCCAGCAAAGCAACCTAAATATTTAGAAAGCTTTTGAAGGTGAAAACCCATAAAGCAAGGAACAACACAGAATTAATTAAATGCATACAGCTGAATGAGGATGACAAATAGAAGGAATAAATCGTGGGAAGCATTTCTGTCAAAGTAAAGATCTTGTTTCATTTTTCCCAGCAGACCGATATGAATAGTTGCGTAAGGAACAAAGACGAAATAATCTAAACTAACAAGGCATTGATCTTGTTAAAGGCCTTTCTTCCATGTATTCTACGTGTGATCAGTAAACGGATTTATATTATTCAAAATGCAAAATATATCTATATATATAAAATAAACTGTATAAAAGATTTAAGCTGCAAACTTTTATTGACTAAATTTAGAGATGGTCTATACTTATAGCAAGCAATAGTAGAATCAAGTTTTTGAGAAAATGCCTATTCCAGAGAAATGGTTGCGGCCTACATATTAAGGGTTTTTTCAATAAGAAAATTGATGAGATATGCATAGAAACCTTTTCCCAATCTTTTAAAACAAAAGATCCTAACCCCAATAAAACTGTTTGACTTTATGTTGTTTTCTTCATAAAGAGTAATGAAGCATGAAAATAACTCAGTGGGACTGAAAAGACTGCAAGCTTGATCAGTTACATCCAACAAGGATGTTTCCTGCCATATTGAAAATCCAGAGGATTGAATTTATCAACATTAGAGCTTCCTGATTTTCAAAAGGGTAGGAACTATGCAATTTGCATGAAAAGAAGAGAGATGATATAAACTGAACTCATATCGCTTTGCTAACGCAGATGTAATCTCGGTAAGGATTGGCTCTTTCAGCTTATCAAAAGCAGGCTCTTGGTTTTTCCTAAAGTCCTGCATTAATATACAAACTAATTAAATAACAGCACAAGTTTAGATTAAATTAAGAGATAAAGGCACCGATTATGCATAAATGTATGAAAATGATTAGGAATACCGGAAAAAAAGGAGTGAATGTTTGACCAACTTAAAATCTCGGATAATTTGCTTTCATCGAACTTTTCAAATTTGAAGTAGCAGAAAGAAATTAGAAACACATAAATGTATGTACCATACTTGTGTTGGTGCTTTAACAATAAGAAACATCATCTATACCTTGTAGGTTTGGCAACAATCAAAAAACTTCAGGTATATGTCACTTGCACGAATTTCGCTTGAAACAGCAAAAGCTCAGTGATGCCCTGAACCTAGACTTCAGTTGCCGCTAAATAGCCCCACACCTAATGCAACAGCACTAGCAGAAGCCCGAGGAACCTTTCCCACAAAGTAAGAAAGAAATGTACATGAGTTCTAAATAAATAAAAGAAACAAACATACAATCAGGGCATCGTCAGAGATGGGGTCGTAAAATCAAAAGTTTCAAGAATGAAGATGGGGATAAAGAAAAAGAGGTGTAGAGTAGCATTCATTTGTTCACTAGAAATTCCCCCCCAAAAAAAAAAAAAAGTGGAATCAAGTTGAAAGAAAAACTCTGAATAATACATTCATATAATAGAAAACAAAATTTCTAACATAGAACTCACCTGAGTGGTCTTTATGGGATACACATCAGGATGGTACTCCACATTATATAAAATGGGAAATCTTTGCCTAACCCTGATTCCAAGCTGATACAATCCCTCTTCTCCTTTGATATCCAACTCTCCACCTTTCAGTTTTCCTTTCCAAGGAGACTCCCATATACGTAACCAAGCAGGGACTTGTTGTAAAAACAAATTCTTCTCTTTGGCATCTTCCAGAAGTTCCTTTATGTGAGAAGCCAACTTTTCCAACTCTCTCATCCGCTTCTTAGTAGGAAAATGTATTCCATGTCTTGCCTAAAAATTTAAATTTAGATTAACCTACCTTTAGTTTTTAATCCCGAGACAGCAGAGTTTGGGCATTCGACAAGTATCAGATAACCACACCAGAAATCTCAAGCATAAATAACCAAAAAAAAAAAACCATAAAGGAGTAAGACATTCAGCAGTAAATGTTAAAGTTATTCAATAAAGCTAACAATTGGAAACAGTGCAACGATACTTATCCCACTTTTCCCATGCATCAAAAATCAAACTTCGTAGTGAATCTCCATATACTTGGTTCACTAAGGCCATATTATTAAAGATTAATTATGTTAAATTTTATAAAATACAGAAACTATTTAGACAAACTTCATCGAACTACAAAATCCAAATACCAAATCTACATCTACTTTATATGAAATTTTTAGTGGAAAAGACTTTAAATAGTAAGCACATATTCAAGTTGTATGAATTCTATTTAGTTATCAATTCAACTATTGCATTTGCTTTAGGAATCAAAATGCAATGGGAAAAAAAATACTTAGACACAAGAAAAAAGTGAAGAATTTGAAAAAAAAAAAAAAGTGATATTCATATTCCCATTATTTGTGAGTCGATAAACATATGTTGCCTTCTTCTTACTTAACAATTCAGGTCTTTTGGTTGAATAATTTTTGAAAAAATATCAAATGATCCAAATGTGAATGCCAACAACTTTATGTACTAGACAAACAATTTTGCGTCTAATATATTCACATTTACATAATGCAATGATACGTTTGCACAAGAAAGGTCTTCTATCCAAATATAACCTACAAGTTTAAACTTTTAGGAAAGAGGGACTTTTTACATCAATTCTTGAAATTCTCTAATGTAATATCAAAAATGACATTTTTTCCTATTTCAGTGGGGGAATAAGAAAAACTTGCACTAGAATTTTGCATATTATCATACCATATTGAAACATTTTAGGAGTTGAGTGGAGGCAATTGCCCCCATTGGCCCCACCATAAATCCGTCCATGAATCTAAAATGGCCTTCCTAATTTCTCAAAGATTTGATTACAGAATTCAAGAATTCTCATTCTGGTAAAAGCATAACACCTAAATGCATTACAATAGAAGTTTCCCCTAAAAAAATTTTACTATCAAACCAAAGCTTTAAAATTTAGGAGTATCGAAGACACAAACATGTCTAAGGACACCTGCGACTATGAATGTCATTTTCTTTCTTTCTTTTTTTTCCCCTCAATTCAACAGCATTTCTAGCTAACACGAAGAATTATTCAAATTTAGTAAAATTAAATAAAATTACCTCGAGATTTAAGTGGAAAGGAGTACAGCACCATATCTGCTCAAAAAAAAAAAAAGAAATACTTACAATATAAGATAAATCTGATTTAAAATTTGAACTTTGATGAAGATCCTGAAATTACGATTCAATGGATAGTGAAAAAAGAGCAAGAGACCTTGTTACGGTAAAGAGGTGTTGACGAACATCAAAATCTTGATCAGATTTTGAATTTGAAAATAACGTTAAAAACAGCAATAACATAGCGGCCACCATAGCCATCTTCTCCGGCAACCTTAACTTGAAAATTAACTGGAAAAAAATGGAGGTTGTAAATTAAAATGAAAAAGAAAGTGAAAAATGAATCGAAAAGTTTGAATTTGAATAGCCACAAATACTTCCATTCTACTCGCTTCCGGTAACGAAGCGTCGTGAGTTATTTCTACGCGTTGACTTAAATCACCATAGGGTATAAATAGTTGTTGACCATAGTTTCAACGGTGTTGATTTATGATTGCTAATCAGAACTGGCGCAGCGGCTCTTTTTGCCTGTCTGCATTGCCCGCGTATTCTTCCCAAGGGAAGTCGACACGTGCAAAATTTTGGATTTTGGCGGTAAAAAGGTCAAAATAGCCACGTGGCAGTTTGATATACCTTACTTAGTGTGTTTCAATTTTGGACACGGTTCATTAGACAAATGTCCATTGTCTTATTTCATTTTTTTTTCAGCCGAGCACATGAAAAAAATTTTAGCCAAATATTAATATTTTGATTTTATTAAACACATAAATATTTTATACTAATATCGTTAAATAATATTGTCATGCTATTCAAAATCTAATGAGGTTATGATATATGCAAAATATCACGTTATTATTTTTTAAATACCACATGTCATAATTGAATTAAATATTAAATACTATGTCAATATCTTCTTTGACATGAGGACCTATGTATTTTGATTGAATCATAGTAAATGTATATTTTTAGACTGAAATTTTTTTCAAGCACTAATTTGAGAAATATAGTATAACATCGGACCATTTGTGTAATTAACTATTTTTGATATGATTACACTATATAAAAAATATAAAAATGTTATAAAACACTATCAACAAGACAAACACTATATGAGTATACTAATGTTTCAAAATCTTTGCAACAAATGTATCAAAATTTATATATATATATATATATGCTTTTAAATATATTTATAATACATGAAAATATACAAATATGATTCATATATTCAGATTACTAAGTCTAGCCATTTAAGATATCAAGCATGTCGCTCGACCTTGAATAGATCTGTTCAAAGACCAAACAGCCTACGCAATAAGATCAAACTTAGGTTTGCTTTTTTTTACTCAATATCAAGCTAAAATTACTATTTATTAAATAAAAAATATTTTTAATATTTTATTATATTTTAAATACTAATTTAAATTATAATATCAAATCAAATATAAATATAAATTTAAATTTTAAATTTTTTCAAATCACGTGCTAAGCAAATTTAGCCATCGATTATTGAGGAATAACGGGCCTTTTTGCATTGGGTTTAGAACCCCAGGTGGATCTAAAGGGACCACATTGACATTTAAATAGGATATTGAAACAAGTTGTTTAAAAAAATAAATTTAATAGTTTAATTATATTTATCATTCACTTAATTTTTAAATTAAATGAATTTTTTATTATATTAATTAAAAATATTTAATAATTTTTAAAATATTTTTAATACTAAATAAATAATTAAATATTTTAAATTTATTTTAAATTTGATATGTATAATTTACATAAATAATATATAAAAAATAATAATTAGATTAAAAATATAAAATTATAAAAAATTATAAAAATATGTAAACATTAATTTATTTTACATTAACCTCGGTGAATTTATCTACACACACGCATAATCAACTTAAACCAAAGGAATCTAGAAAGTACTGAAAAAAATAGAATAAACTAAAAAAAAACCTGTCGTGGTAAAATTACGTTGATTTAAAAATTATTATTTATTTCTTTCATGATTCCATTATGTTTAAACATGCTTAACACCATAAAAAATTTACATAAAATATCGATATTATTCTTATCAATTTAAAAGAGTATTGTTAGTATTTTTAAAGGTAAAATGAATATTTTTTTTAAATTTTTAATGGCGTTAATTATATTTAGATAAAATAAAACCGAAAAGAGGTCAGTAATAAATTTTTAAATACAAAAGCATTTAAGTGATTTTCATTAAAATTATAGAGGCTTTTTTTTAGTTTACCCAAAATATTGCAAATGAGGCAAGGTGAATAGACAAAGGAGTAAATTCAACAACTTTAAACATGATTAAAAAATAATAAAAATACGATATGAAATAAAAAATAATATTATTATGACATAAAAATATAATTATATCAAAATTTATAAAATACATAATATCGTAAATTCAATTATAATATATAAAATATAAATATTTAAATTATTAAATTTTAAAAAACGAACATTAGTACAAGAGGTCAAGAGCCCAACCCCAAGAGTGGGATGACCAATCTTAAAAGACAACCAACTTTAATTACGACCGAATCACTAAAGAAGAAAATAAAAAAGAAATTTATGATATCTCGAAAATGAACCAAATTCATTGCAACGAAGCTCATTTAATTTAAACATGCTTTGGCTTTGAAGATGTCTGTCTTTGTTTTTGTTTTTTAATTAATTTTTTAAAATTTTCTTGGAATCCAAGCAACAAGAAGGTTCTTTCCCTTGTTTGATTAACATGGTCTTAGCTCTCTAGACCATAGGTTTTTAAAAAACTAGTGTTGATTTTGTCATTAGGGAGGCCATCGGATGAGAGTTTTTACCTATTTTAATTGAATTTGAATATGAGTGTCGGATATAAATAACGTTCTAACATAGTTATGTTTTTTTTTTCAAGATGTTCATGTATTTAGAATATCTTTAAAATATTATATTCTTATATTCATGTCAAAATATGTATTAAATACGGATATAAGATATAAATATTTAAAAAAAAAAAAGTGAGAACAATATAGGTTTGTACTATTAGTCGCAATAAGTAAAAGCTAGCTTAAACATTTTAACTTTTAAGCATCCTATTATAATTAGAGAAATTTGACATATAAAGGAGATATATTAATTTTATAATCAATTAAAATTAGCAGAATGCTGATTACATATAGAAATACTAAGAAAGGAAAAAGAATGTGGCAATTTTTAATCTATTTATGAAGTTAAAAAATTTTTAATGTTAGTCTACATAAAAAACCAAGACTTACAACTAACCTTACGTTAATCACTTTTTTGAAATGGTACATAAATAATCTTAACCAAGGCCTAAAGGCTCCAACTAAGTGGATTATTTATTTTATTTTTCTACAATTTTAGAAAAAAGTCGTAATTCGAGGATAAAAAAATGATTGCATATGTTAGAATCTGAATCTCAAATTTATATGTTATTTGTTAAGATTAATTTTATGCACTAATTAAATTAAATACCACTTTTTATTTTATTTTATTTTTAATAGATTACTTACTGAATAAAGATTATTTAATTGTTAATAAAAAAAAGTTTTACATTTAATATATTACTTTTACTAAATATTATTTCCCTATTTTTAAAGACAAAAAAAAAAGCTTGGAATCATGTTACCGGCCATTAAATGCAAGAGTGATGAAAATGATAATGCAAATAAGACTTAGGGTTCCTAAAAAGCTGCAAATTTCAACCAGTCTCCCCCGAAAAAAGTTTCATTGATAAAGAAAAAACTACAATTTTCATGTCAGGATCTCATTACTTTCTCTTTGGGGTTGTTGTGTTATATTATCTGATGAGATTAGTTTAAAAAAATCTAATTTAATTTGGTAATATTACATATGTCTATATCAATATGATATAATAAAATAATAAAAATATAATACAATATAAATATATATTTTTAAATTTATATAATATAAATTATTGATATATATATATAAAATATTATCATAAAATATACAAATATGATATATACATATATATATACACACACACCTAAGAATTGTTAGGTGTGATATAATTGTTTCTTATTCTCGTTGATTAGATTATTATCAAACCAACTAATCATTCATACACACCGTTTGCACAATGGATTTTTATTTATTTATTTT
>JAQSVH010000011.1:10417378-10428142 GCA_029448705.1 Adansonia digitata | reverse complement strand
GAGTTTGGTGTTTTTTATATTTTGGGATAAGATCATTGATTGATTCCTTCCTTAGACAACTTGGATCCAATCCAAGATATAGAAATTGCTAAAGAATATTGAATGTAAATGAAATGAAAGTCTTATCTTTTTTTTATTATAAAGGAGATTGTAACATGAAATAGGAGAAAATATCGTAAATATATTAAAATTTGAATTTAAAAAAAATTTAATGTCACTTAGTAAACATGATTAAATGAATAAATTAAGCTAAGCTCGAAATTCGTAACGAAGCTTAAAAAGCAAATTACAGACAAAAAAACAAAGCAATTTGGGCTCCAAACTCCAACCACTTTGTGATTGAAAGCTAGAAAATGGAACAACTAATTGATGTGTGTGTGTGTGTGTGTGTATGTTTTTTTTTTCTTTTGAATTATTTGGACAAAAAGCAAAGTTTCACCAAATAAAATAATTTAAAGGCAGTAATGAAATCTCATGTTTAAGTCCCTTCAAAAGGATTGGTAGACTCTTAATTATAGCAACAAAGGCACCCTTATTTTAGAAGCTTTGAATCTCTTTGCCCACCACGGACTTTTGTAGTTTGTGATGCAATTCACATTGCTAACCAAAAGGGAATATTATTGAAGAGCAGCATCTGAAAAATACTGAATAGCATCACAAATATCATTAAAACCAATTTAAAAAAATTTGATTGGTGGTGAATCGATCAAACCTTCGACTTTCGGTCTAATCGGTTAGATCGGTTGATTTGACATATGTATGTATGTATTTTTTCTGTTTAAACACTAATTTAACGTAAAATAAATATTAAAAATAATTGATAATTAACAAAAAATATTGTATTTGGCTCATGATTCAAATATTATATTGAATATAAAACTAAGATGTTATAAATTTAAATCGCATTAATTATAAATAAAACTTTTAGATATATATATATATATATATATATATATATAACTGGTTGAACCTATTTTTGTCCAGTTCAACCTGTTTCTTATATAGTCGCCGGACTGGACAGAACACTGATTTTCAATTCAACCATGCCGGTTTTTATTCAATGATTAAAAAAACATAATGTTTGGGCTCAGCGTCATTGGGCTCAGCGCCAACTTCATTCGAAATGTCTAAGATAAGCCTTTAATTGGCACAGCCTAGAGTGGGGGGGGGGAAAAAAAAAACCAGAAAACTGAGGCTCACATGCTCTAAATCAGCTTTGTCTGAACTGCAAGAGCCAATGTGATTAATGCTGATAGCTTAATTTTGAAAGATTTAATCAGTCGTCATGATTTAAAACTCATAATCTTTTGCATGATCGTCATATACATAATAAATAATGAGGTACACACACCTCATATTCGACACATATTTGGATATTGGCATGAAATGTGATCCTCCACATCTATGGAAAAACATAGAAAAAAAACTGAGCATACCTGTATTAAGCACATACTCGTATAAACTCATCCCAAATCCGAGTAACATAGCACATCAAAAGTACACTCAGAACCAAAGTGATGTTCTGAAATTTTGCAGCAAATATTAGTTAACCATAACCAAACCTGTCAGCCATGCCTTACCTTTGTTCATAACCTTAACTTGTCAAAAAGGTAAATTTTACTTTATTTGAGTCTTTTTTGCACCATTTTTTGCAAATATATATATATTGAATGTTACTTTCAAACTGCGCAAAGATTTTAATTGAAAAACAATCTTTTCTCTAGTGAATCAATTGCAGACAACTTCAAAATCGCCTAAGTCTTTCCAGGGGATGGAAGGGAACCGACTAAAGCTAAAATCATAACAATTCAAGGCAAACATCCAGGAGCAATTTAAAACATAGTCATATTTACAGACTCAATAGATTGGCACACAAAATTAATATCTTAGGATATAATTTGTAAGAATAAAAGAATCATACTCTAATTTACCTAACAGGGATAAACCTTTTTTTCTTTCACTCGCTTGTTGAAGGAACTCCTGCAGCTCCATCATCCCCAGAAGGCGCGGAACTAGCTGGTGTCTCAACTCTAATCTCTTCTAGCTGCTGGAGAACCTGTTGCACATCGGGTCGTGCTGATGGTGATGGATCAACACAATGTAAAGCCAGTTTCAAAGTGTTCAATAACTCATCACCAATGGAAGATGCATCCCTCATTAACTCAAGGTCAAACACTTCATTTGTCCACTCTTCTTTCACTATAGAGGCAACCCATTGTGGCAAATCCACTCCATTCATTGCCTCTCCAGGAGATTTCCCCGTCAGGAGTTCTAACATAATAACTCCGAGGCTATAGACATCGGTTTTCGTGTTAGCTTTCTTGAGCTTCGAAAGCTCCGGTGCTCTGTAGCCTAATGCACCAGCAGTTGCAATTACATTTGCATTTGCAGCAGCTGTCATTAGACGAGAGAGGCCAAAATCCGCAATTTTAGCAGTTGTATCCTCATCAAGTAAGACATTGCTTGATGTAAGGTTCCCATGTATAATGTTCTCTTGAGTGTGAAGATACAACAGACCTCGAGCAACACCCTTTGCTATTCTCATCCTTGTCGGCCAATCAATCGGTGTCTCAGGTCCTCGAGCTGCTAGAATATAAGACAGAACACATTATTAGCTGAATGAAACTGTAATAATTTAGCAATCAAAAATAGTTATAATTTGAATGTTACTTACCGTGAAGGAAAGTTGCAAGACTTCCTTTAGGCATATAATCGAAAACAAGAAGCTTCTCTCCTTTAGGTCCTAAGTAATAAGCCCTCAAAGCCAGAAGATTCGAGTGCCGGATTTTTCCGAGCACATTGACCTCATTTTCAAATTCTTTCTGACCTTTGGTAATCTTTTCTCTTAATCTCTTTACCGCTACCTGGTTCCCATCCTCTAATGTAGCCTTATAAACAGTCCCATAGGTGCTTTTCCCCATAATCTCAGCAGTTGCACATAGAAGATCATCAGCAGTGAAAACCATGGGACCATCAAAATGGACTAGTTTGCCACCAGCCTCCCCTCCTGGTTCAGCTTCACCGGCTGCCGGTGGCGGAGTTCCCTTCTCACCTCTTGCAGTGGCTGCACCAGCGGCAGCTCTGGTTGTTGTTTGACTGTCTTTCGATTTCGATGTCGCAGCCCTTCTTCTGATCAAGCAACAAAGCAAAATGAAACAAAGAACAAGAAGTACTATAAGAAGGGCTCCAGCAGCAATTAAGATTATATCTTTGGTAGTCAATTTTCTTCCATGTTTATGTCTTGATTTCTCTGTTGGTGAAGAAGGTACATTTTCAAAAGGTGATGGCGAAGGGCATGGAGATGATCCAGTATATCCACATAATTGAATATTTCCCACAAAAGAGCTTGAATTGAACTTTTGGGAGAGTGGAGCTGGAACAGGACCAGACAGGTTGTTATATGAAACATTTAAAGAATTAAGACCTTTGAGATCAGCAAGAGAAAATGGGATTTGTCCACTGAGTCGATTCTCCGACAAATCAAGTTGAGTCAAACTTGAAATGTTTCCTACAGTTGCCGGAATTTGACCACTAAATTTGTTTCTCTTCAAAACAAGAACAGACAAGTTATGTAAACTGTCAATGAATTCTGGGATTTGGTTTTCAAGACCATTGTTTTCCAGGTTCAACAAAACAAGAGAGGAAAAACTGGAAAAACTAGCAGGCAAGCTTCCATTAATGGCATTACTAGAAAGATCAAGATTTCTAAGCCTAGAAAGCCTTCCCAAATCATTTGGTATGGGTCCAGTAATCAGATTATGACTAAGAGAAACTTCTTGGAGCTCACTTAACTTCCCTAAAGATGCAGGTATGGTTCCAGAGAGGAAGTTATGGTCAAGATTCAAGTACTGAAGTTGATAAAAGCTATTCTTTTGCGTGTTTGGACCCCAAGAATCAGGGATTGAACCAGAAAGATTGTTGTGTTGAAGTGCAAGAAAAGAAAGAGAAGTAGAGTGAGTGAAACTAACAGGGATCGATCCTGACAATGAATTGAAGCTAAGATTGAGCCTGTAAAGCTTGGTAGAGTTTGCAAGACTCTCAGGGATGATCCCAGTGAGTAAATTATTGCTAAAATCAAGAGTTTGAAGCAAAGGACCTGAACCTAATGTAGCAGGAATTGAACCGGAAAGCCTATTGTTGAACAGTTGAACACCTCTAAGATCAGGAAGAATGCTTAATGCTTGAGGGATGGAACCACCAATGAGATTATCATGGAGGCTAAGCTTTCGAAGAGCTTGAAGCTGACCAATTTTCTCAGTGATTCTTCCACCTAAACCTTTCCATGGAAGCTGAATAACAATGACTTGACCTTGAGCACATTTGATTCCAACCCAACCACCAGAACAAGCACCATAACCACTATCGTTCCAGCTTTTTAAGAACCCTTTATGATCAATCAACTCTTGCTTAAACGCTTGAAGTGCTTGGAAATCGGCAGCTGTGACAATAACACCATCCCAACCCTGACTTGAAACTTGTTGACTAAAGAAGCAGCAAACAAGCAGATGAAGAAACAAGAAAATGCGGGTAAAATGTGAAATACCCTTCCATTTCTCCTTTTTATTACAACCCAGAAACTCAAAATTTTGTTTCTGTATTGCCATTAACGAAATGGAAATGAAAGATCAACAACAACAACAAGAAGAACGTAGGAGGAATGAAACAGGGGAAAGGGGTAGTTGTGGGCGGGTTTTGTAGTGGAAATGAAATGGGAAAGGGTTTGAAGAGGGGTGGGGTTTTTGCTGTGAAAACACCACGTGAAGATCTTAGAGAGAGATCAGAAGAATCTTTTGGTATTGAGGCATTAAAAAAAAAAAAGAAAAAAAAAACAGCAGACAAATGTCTGGTGGATGTTAATAAGGGGAGCAGAGGCTCCTAAGCCTAACGGCTAGTTCGTTTTTTTTTCCCCCCTTACTCCGAAGTTCCAACCTTTATCATTAACATGTTTTTAACTCAGTTATTCATTGATTGAATCTGTGCTCTTTTATTATCCTCGCCGCTCCTCTAACGGCTATCTTTCTTAAATGGGTCCTACCCAAAAGACACCTGGAATGGATTTAAACTGATAATTCTTATATAACGTATCGTATTTTGTATTTTTAATTTATATAAAATTAATATGTTTAAATTATAATAGCGATGAGAAGGGTTTTCGGCTTTTTTAGGTTGCGATACGAGGTTAAGATGACACGTCATTTATCTAAATTGTGAAATGGCTTTAGTACTACTACTACCACTACCTGACAAAATAGGACTTGATAATTGATTGATCGATTTTATGTCTGGAGTATTGAATATGTGTTTCCTCCATATTTGGTGCACGCTCCCCACTTGAATTTATTTTAAATCTGTAATTCAATTCGTATTATTTTTATAAATTTTATTATATTTATATAAATTTTAACATATTAAAAAATTATATAAAATTTAAAAAATATATTTATATCATATTAAATATTTTATACACATTATATTTATAAATTTATTCATATAATTGTCAAATTTAATTGATAGATGATGTCTGAGATTGAGATTTTGAGGTGCCTGCAGGTAGAGGAAAAGGACACATGACACGACATGACAGGTCACAATTTTTGCAGTTAATGGTGAGAAGCTAGTTTGGAAAGATTCCCGGTTTCATTAAGGGAAGGGAATTTTGTATGGTCGTCATCATCATCTTCAACATTCAGGGATTTCATGCTAATTTTTTTTGAAGGGGGGGACCTCTAAATTTTAGCCTCTAGCCAAGCTAAGCTAAATAGATGGTTCAGATGGGGGAAATGAAATCCATCATCGTCAATGACTGAGGAGGGTCAGCACCCGACGGGTCATATGCGCAAAACAAAGGCCCAATTCAGACAGACCTCGACTTTTAATGCATGTAACATTTATCTATGGCCTTCCATTCTCAATCAATTGATCCATTTCCATTTTCCACATTCACGTTATAGGAGTTAAAAATAACTACTAAAAAACTCGAAGTTTAACTCACTACCACCCTTAAAAGATGAGAGTAACCGACATGAAATTCGAACGCAGCACTCGTAATCCCTTCTCACACGCCTAGACTATCGGGGCAACTATATATAATCTCATCTGTATCTACCAAAACATAAAAATGTCAATCCCGACCATCCTGTTAAAAGATAGGGATTAGGGCAAGACGACAATATTCTTTGCAACCCGTACATATACTGTAGCTATTACAATGTTTATGTTAACTTTATTAGAGAATTTATGAGTTAGTAGACACTATAATAGAGAATAACACCCAAGGACTAGCATCGAAAGACATTGGAACCATTTCTTCTGCCCAGTTATCCAATATGGATCCTCACTGAAAGCTAATATAAAGATAATAGCATCATCCTAATACCCAATACACCGTAGCTATGTTTCTCCAACTCTTTCTTTTTCCTTTTTAAGTACCAATGTTTGAAATCCATATCCGACAGATTTTTAGACGTGAGTACGGAGATATGACTCTCCAAAGACCTTCAAAATACATGAAAAACTTTAAAAAAACTGAACATATAGGCTTAGGGTGGTATGGGCTGGTTGCAGAACCATGCTGATATGCACAAATAATAGAGCATTTTGTACATATACGACAAGAAAAAACAAATTTGGGCAGTTAATGGTGAATATATATATATATATATTATATCAGCAGTAAATGATTTATCGATAATGCTTTGCAGATATGGCATTTGATCTCCTTAAGATGATGATAAAAGCTGCATTAATTATGCCCCAAAACATCAACATTCTAGTAAAATCAAGAAATAACCTTATCATATCTCGCCAAAGATAATAGCTCGTGCACTTTTTCAAATTCTAGTTGTTACAAGCATTACTCTACATTTTTCTAGTTTGGATTCTATACTTTCTCATGCAAAACAATGACAATAGCTCAATAGCAAGACCCAAGAAATTCTATAACAGCCACCAAAAATGATTATATGTATATAAATCATTCTCGAAAAGATGGATGCTATTCTATATATGTTACTCGAACTTAAGTGTGAGTGTCAGATACGAGAATGTATCTGATACTAGTATGTTCAACTTTTTCTAAGTGTTTCCATATATTTAGAGGGTCCTTAGGAGTTGGAGGATCATATCCCCATAACCATACTGGAAAATGTGTTGGATATGGGTGTCCGATATGGGTACTTCAGGAGAAATGAAAAGTAGGAATGACATAGATTCTATATGTAGTGACTCGGAACATGTAACATATAAGATCATCTCTTCAGACTATAATTTGCAGGTACCACAAGATTCTAGCACAACCAAAGATTGCAATTGCAAATTTTTGAGAAGCCAGGAATTTCAAGCATTTAGGGGTATAGATGACCATATACCATGCAGGATGGCAAGTGAATGCTACTGTATTAAAATCATTAAGATCATGAGTAAGTAAACCATTACTCTTAATCCTATCCCATAATTCACAAGCAGAACCTCAACAACCAAGAGGAAGTGAGCAGAAATTATACTTTACCAGCGACTCTCACATCTCACAAGAAACACTAAAGCAATTTTTGCAAACAACAATAGAATAGTTTTATCTCCAATTCCACAGAAATTTAATTAACAAAACAAGTTGATTGTTGGTTTCCCTAAATCAAAATGCCACACACGAAAGCAGCCAACCAAACAGAATCACCTAATCATTGAAGCTTAAAAGATTCCAGACATGATGCTAACCAACATTCTTGTAAACTAGAATCAAAATACCATTATACCTTTAAGCAGCAACCACAGCAACACTACAGGCCAAGCCAGCTAACTAGCTCGAACCTTACCCCAACTCATCTCAATGAAATTAAACACAAATGCACCAAATTACACCTCCTACAATCCTAAAACCCCACGTATATTACTCGGACAGAGGCATGAGTGTCAAATACGGGTATGCGTCCAACATAGATTTGTTCAATTCTTTGCTAGTTTTTTGTATTTGCAGGATCATGGCAGGGCCATATACCAACCCCACGTCCGAACATGAGTCAGACATGGATACTTCAGGAAAAATGAAAACTCGGAGCAAGATAGATCCCACTTTCACTAACAAGTAACAACCAAAGCCTTCAATTTACTTCATACCAACTACAATGGTTAGCTCGCTTAACGTTAACAAAAACCGTTTCAAATTCATTTAATTTGGCATTGTAATATTGAACTAATCAAAACATAACTTTCTGCACAGAATTAGCATATTCGTATACCTAAAAATTACGTGATCAGCAATTACCTCCAAAACCTGCTAAGTTCTTATCACTGAATTGAAAAACAACAGCATAAAATCTCCAAAATAAATAGAAAAGGAATACATGATACAATTATATAGTAAACAATTTAAAACTAAATATCTCATCAAAATCAAAATTTTAAAGGCAAATAATACAACATCCAAATCAAAACACACTAGAATCTAACTCTTAATCCAAGTTCAGATCCAAATCTACAAACAAAAATAGTAAAGCAACAGCTGAACCTTTAAATCTACCATTAAAAGAGTAAATCATTTTGATTTACCGTAAGCGACGTTGAAAAATCATATGAATGTCCTGCTTGCGAGATCTGTAGTTCAAACGCGTGAGGCAACTGCAGGGGCCGCTGCAGCGGCAGCAGAGGAGGCGGCACCGCCGAGGAAGGAGAGGAATCCGGAGTTCGCAGGCTCCTGATCGTCCAAGAACAAGTCCTCTGGAACCCTAAAAGCACCGTGAATGCAAACGATAGCGACGCCGATCAAGAGAGCAGAGATCAAGAGCGATCCAACGCTGGTCAAAAACACGACGAAGACGGTCAACACCACCAGCGCGCCCAGTGTCTCACGATCGGAGAACGTACGGCCGAAGATCACGAGAGGTTGATCCGACGGTCGGAAGAGGTATAGGAAGACCCAAGCAGCGAGGAGGCCAAGGAGGACTAGGAGAGAGAGGGGATGAGATAATATAGAAAAAGCGAGCACAACCGCGAGTAGAGTTATATAATTGACCTTGAAGTAAGAGATGTTTTTACGGATCCGGGAATAGGCCTCCGTTAGATTATCGGGACGGGCCATGGCAGTCCGATCAATGAGTTCGTACCATGGACGGCGTGTAGAGAGTCCTTGACGGATCGAGGACGTGAGGCGTGAGAGGAACGCACGAAACGCAGGCGTGGCTATCGGGGGTTGTGATTGGGCCCCGCTACCCGCCGTAGATTGAGAGGTTGTCATCGGAATAGTCGCGGGGGCCGCCATGGGTAGCGAGTGAGATCCAAGGTACAGGTGGCGCGTGGGGTTCTTTTCTAACGTGACAGCAGTGCTTGCTAGCAATGGCTTTTTTGAGAGTTCGCGAAAAATAAGCGAGATGAGAGTTGTAGTTAGTAGTTAACGGTGGTCGTTTCATATTTTTTTTTTTTTTGTCCATTATGATTCACGATTGCGAAATGGACGGTCGATTGGTTATTGATTTCAAGTGAACGGCGTGGATGAAGAGTTTCGGGTGGGCTTATTTCCATTGAGATGTAAGTTCATTTTCTTAATGAGAAATAAATAAGAGAGTTCACTGTGTTTAATGTTTACGAATTAAGTTGCGTTGAAATTTGAATATTTTTTAAATTTTTTTAGATTAAAATTTAATTTCATTTAATTTATTTAGATTATTTATATTTATTATTTATAATTAATTAAAAATTAAAAATTATTTTTATATTAATATTTATAATTTTATAATTATATTTAAATAAAATTATTATTTAATTATAAGCCCGACCGAACTAATCTAAATTAATAAAAATAATATCTAAGACCTAACACATATAAATATATTCTCAATCTCGTATTCATTTCAGTGTTTGAATAGAAGCAACTCAAATCATAAGTTAGATTTGAATAGTATTACGTTAGTTTCAATAAGATTAAAAATAATATTAATAGTGACATTAAAATTAATAGTTAATTAAGGTAAATTATGATGAAAAAAATAATTTATAATTTAAATTAAAATTATATAATAAAATTTATATTAAAATATATTTCTTTAACTAATCATTATTAAAATTATATTTATATTTAAAATTATAAATAATTTTAAAAAAAAAAACAGTGAATCGATGAAAGAGGAATTATTCTTCTTTGCTAGGTCCAGTTATTAACCGGGCCTAAAGCTCCAGTGAAACTGGCCTATGGGGATTTCCCCCATATAAAAAATTAAATATTTTATTAATAATCTATAATTTTAGCCTTTATATGCAACATATGTTTGAATTGGAGTTCAAGCTTGAAGTTCACACAGCATTTGAATTCATCTTTTACTAAAAAAAAATAATAATAATAATAATAAATGAATTTAAATAATTTAATTTGTATTTTAAATTTTTAAAAAATATCATTATAAAGTTAAAAAGTGTTTTTAGAAAGAATTCAACTCGTTCAAAATATTCCAAGAGTGAAGAATATTGTATTTTTAGGGCTTTTTATTAAATAATGTATATTCTTTGTTACATTTAATAGAGAGTTTTGGTTCAATTCCTAAAGTTACAAATAATATTCCATCCTCTTAAATAAAAAACGTACCCGACAAGCTATTGCCAAATTATCACATGCTCGAATATTGACCTAATCTTTTTTCTTTCAAATATATATATATATATATGTATAAAAGGTTCGTATTAAAAAATAAATATTATATATATTTTATTTAGACTACAAAATTGACAATAAATTAATAAGTAATAATTTTTTGGGTAGAATTTAGGTTGACAATATTA
>JAQSVH010000011.1:10377660-10394032 GCA_029448705.1 Adansonia digitata | reverse complement strand
CAAACAGGAAATTATGCTAAAAAAGGGGCTTGCATGGCATTACACAGCTTATGACCAACGCCTAGAACTTGCAACTGTGAGTAACCAACAATTCTTCATTCTTGCACTTCTTTCAATTTAAAACTTAGAACTGTCAATTCCAAACACTGTGTACTTGTATAAAAACTAGTAGGAAAAAGAGGTTCGAGCAAAACGAGTTGATTTGTGGGCTTCATCAAATCCAGGGAAGCCATGGGAATGGTGAAAGGACAAACGAGAAGGCAGATGACATTGTCCTGATACAAGTGAACATCTAAAGAATTGCAACTTCCTTATACCTGGCATAAACCATTTGATACCAGCATAAAGAAAAATAACTTTCTGCCCTAACTTGTACTGAAGACCGAGGGTTGATGGCTGACCAACAGGAATGCATGAGAAAGGAAAATCTACAAATTACTTAAAACCCTGATTGATTGATGTAGGTATTGTCCTGACTTTAGAAAGTGTTTGTAACATTCGTTCAAACAATAAGAGAGTGTTTTAATATAAGTTTTTATCAATCTGATTCTTGCAAATGTATCTAAACTCTTGAGCATCAATTAGTAAAGTTCACCTGATAGAATTGATCAGTTTAAGGCATCCATAAGGTGGCCCCAATGTTTTTACATTTTAAAGACATTTACCAAAATCACTCTCGCTATCCGCCCCTTTCCTTCCATGTCTTCTTAAATACTAGATAAGTCGAAGGATAAAAATGTATTTGAAGAATTATAAAAGCCTTGAGCTGAGGAGGATACCAATAAAATATCGTGTGTAAAGGTCAGCAGTTCCAACTAGAAAAGAAATCTGCATAAATATTCATTGGATGGAGCTTGAATATTAAAAAGAAAAAAAAAAGTAGAGTAAGTCCACGAGAAGTCTTCATTTGCTTTTCTTCGAGCTTTCTCTTCTCCTCAGTCCCGCACTCCTCAATATCTCTGCTACTGCAGAAGTTTAGGTTGAGAGGGGTTACCAAAATGTTCTTACGTTCCTTTATGGAAAATGCCCTTAGGTTCCTATATGGAAAATGTTTCCAACCCATCACCACTGAGGATTCTGATTCAGTAGGACCCTCTTATACCACAACAGCTCCTGTGGTTTCAACACTTGCCCATGATCTCTTCAATTTTGAAAACACCTCCCAGGTAGATTTCTTGATCAGTCCTCCAATCAAATTCTCTCTTCTTGTTGGGCTAGATGCTGTTGGCTTGGCTTGTAGTAATTTTTCTTTTTAATGGTTATTTTGTGTGTTTTCCTTTTTAAACTTTTTGGAGCTGAACAAGCAAATCTGCTTATTAAATTGTAAACTGGTTTCAGGTTCCTGAAGGTCTGAGTCAGCATGTTGTATCATCAAGGAAGGCTCAGGTCAAATGGTAACTAACAGATCGTCAATATTCTGTCTCAAATATTGTATCTGTTGTTTAAAAACTCTAACTGAATCATTTTGAAGAAAATTAAAAACTTCAAGTATATAATTGACTGAATTTCCTATGTGATGATCAATATAATCTGGTTTACTTCCAACTGTTTGCTTTTGTGATCTTTCAAACATTAAGGTATGGAAGGCTACTGCAAGCATGGAGACAAGCAAAACTCCCACCAAAAACACCTGAAGAGGTTACCATGCTTGTTATTCAGACCATGCATGGGCACCAATTGGCAGATGTTAAGGTACAATAAGCCAACAGCATCAAAACTTTGTGCTAGTTCCATTTTTCTCAGATTAGAGGAAAAAAAGTAAAAATAATTATTTGGTTTACTAGCAGTGGATTTTTTAACTTCACAAGCCGATTAAAACACTGTCATGTATCTTGAATGTATATATAAAATAATAAAAACTATATAAATGGGGCTCATAGCAGTGTTTTAATCTCGTTCGTAGAGTTAAAAAACTTTGCTGCCAATGTATCTGGTAATAATTCAAAAAGTTAATGCATTGCAGTGATGTTCTGTATTCTAATGAACTTAGGGTTTGCTGGAATTCTATGGTCTTCCTTCTGAATTTGCGGTGACAGAAAATGGAATCCCATCAAGCTTGCCTGAAGGAGTGGAGTTTGAAATGCATACACTACCAGTGAGGATATTATCTATTTAAAAAAAAAAAAATTCAGAGTATAAAAGCCATTTCTGTATATCTTGGATTTGATGCTGAACTTCTCTAACCTAATCAGGTAGCTAGTAATATGGTACCAGACGGGGATGGTATAAATGTTTGTGTGAGTACTTCTGATCCTAGGGAGTTGTCAAGTGTACCTAGAGACATTCAAATGGCTGCATTCCGAAGATCAGAAGCACGTGCTAAGAAGAACTATGCCAAGGCTGATAAGCTTCTGCGGAAAATTAATGAATCAGAATACCAGTTAGCTATATTTAACTTCACCTAGTCAAATCTTGTTCATTCAATTCTTAGGCCTAGTGCTACCATCTTTCATTCAAGACCAATGGTTTTCTAACAGTCATCTATCTCCAGGGTCATAAAAATTCAAAATGAGGAGATCCTTGCTCGAAAGTATCGTATTCGACTAAGGTCAAGTTATCTGCTTGCTAGATTTTTATGTTCTATTTTCTAAATTGAAGACGTGATGGTTTGTTGAATGTAAACAGGGGTATAGATGCACCGGAGAATTCAATGCCATATGGAGATGAAGCAAAACAAGAGTTGATTAAGCTTGTTCATGGGAAGCGTTTGACAGTGCTTGTCTACGAGGAAGATCATTACGGTCGCTATGTAGCAGATGTATACTGCAATGGCATTTTCGTGCAGGTATATACGATTTAGCTTGAATTTGATTACCTGGTAAGAACAAATTAATCCAATAACGTCTCTGTCAAGCAGGAAGTAATGCTAAGGAAAGGGCTTGCATGGCATTATGCAGCCTACGACCAACGGAGTGAACTTGCTACCGTAAGCAAACAACAATCTTGTTCATTCTTGGACTTAACTTGAGTTAAAACTCCTAAATTTATGATCCTGTGTACGTATTTAATATTAGTGGGAAAAGGAGGCTCGGGCAAAGCGAATCGGCCTTTGGGCATCACCAAACCCTGAGAAGCCATGGGAATGGAGGGACAGACAGAGAAGGTAGATAACATTGTCCTTATGGAACCAACACATCTTGAGCAGCGATTAATATGCACAGAATTTATGTATCCTTATCTTGCAAGTATGAGTCTGATAAAGTACACAATTATCATTTGCTATAAGTATGTTTGATGTTATATTTGTTCTATATATGTTAGATAACGCAATGATTATGTACGTACTCGACAAGATCACCTTAAAGTTGTGTTCTTTTTTGTGTAACCAAAGCATGTCATGAAGGCAGCAAAGTCTTATCTTTGTTCCCTTCTCTCTTCCCTTGTCTGAGGGTGTTCTATATCCTATCGTTGTTATATGCGTGTGTGAAACATGGACGTACTCCTACAATTGATCTCTAAGGGAGCATTCTACCATAATATAGGATGCCGAAACATATGAATGGACCATTTGGCAACGAAAGACTGAAAACCGTATTAATGTTGGCCGGACCAATGCCTCTAGTTGGACCAGCTCATGTAAATTTTCCAATCAACAGCGTAGATTGCAAAAAGATATTTTTACCAAGCAAATCCTTAAGGGTCACACTTTAAGAACAACGAAAAGGATTTCTACTTCATCATTAAAATCGACAAAATACCAAAATTCATTAAATGGAAAAAGGTATCCCCTTGAATGAAACTCCTTTAAATAAAAATCTGTCACAACAATCTATGATCTCAATATCAAATACAGCAACACTTGAAAGAAAAATGATGTTGACACGTAAAGGATACAAAGGCAGCCAAAAGAATCAAGTGAGAGTGGAAAAAAATAGAAACCATCTCTCGAAAAGTAGCAAGTGAAGAGGCATGGCCCAGAATACGCTGCAAAAGGAAAAATGAATATAATAGCTCAGTGTTCAATACCATATATATAACATCTATTTCCACATACAGCAAGATTTGCAATTGTATTCACTACTCTCATTATTTATCAAAGAAGAGATAGGGATGTCAACCACTTCTATATTCTTATCTGCAATTACAAAGAATTACTATTTCAGTGCTCAAAAGGAATGCTGCATTTATATGCAAGTCTCATCATTACAAGAGATAAACATGTATTCAAATATCTCAAATAACCTAAAAAAATAATTGAGTAAGGCATAAAGATAGAGTGATAACTAACAAAGTCAAAAACCAAGATACCTATCATGATCATAGCTGATAATTCCATAAATGCGGAAAATCTCAGTTTTCTATAAAACAAACTAAAAGAAACACCTAACAAGAAGTTACTTATCCAACGATTGGAAACAACTATATACGGATAATTTTGAAAGGAAAACAAGTCCCACCTTATTTTGCATCACCCGTCAAATTGTCAGAGTCAGAGTCACTGGCATTGTAACCTGAACGGAACCGAAGAAAGATCATTTGTGAAAGCAGTTAACGACCTGATTATGAGAGAGAGAGAGAGAGAGAGAGAACCTGGATGCTTATCACTAACTTTCCAAGCAGAAGATCGATTCCTTGAAGCCTTACCAATCCAAGCACGCCCCTAATTTCAGAAGTAATTATTAACTACTACCGTCAGTATTCCAAATTCACAACTACTGTACCATACCTGAAACTACCCAAGAAATAAAGCAGCATAACTTTCAACAAGGAAGAATAGTCTATTAGCAAATTGAAAAAGGGATGGAGACCTCTTAGATATCATCAACCAAGACAGGAATAAGTTCTGCAAATCAAGCACATGTTTTTTGCAGAAAATGCAAGTAAAAAGGAAACAACATGGAGGGCTAGCAAAGTTCAAATTGCAATTAATTAAGATTCAAATAAGTGAAGTAATTTCTCCCTAATAGAAACACCAAAAAAAGAGAAAGAGATTTTAAGATCCAAATCCCAACCGTTTTCAAAAAGAAGTAAAACATGCATTTTGAGTTTTCGACTCTGTTGGTAATCACACATCATAAAACTGAGGTGTCCCAACGAAACAGAGAACAACAAGATAAATCATACCAGCATAAGAAACAACAAAAATTGAAAAAGTGAATCAAATTAGCCCTTTTTTATGGCTTCTACAAAACAACGACCATATCAGTAAAGGAAATAAATCAAACAAAAGTTCCAAGACAACAAAGAACACCAAGGTAAAATCACACCAACATGAAAAGCTACAAATAAATCAAACTAGCCCCCTTTCAAGCATCTATATCTAAATCAAACATACAAAATTGAACCCAGAAACCAAAATTAACATAGAAAACTAAACAAAAAAGGGACCTTTTGGACATCTTTAGGAACACCATAGCCACTGCAATACATCTGTCCAACAAGGACTTGCATATTGGTATCACCAGCCTTGGCCTCCCTAAGAGCGTCTTGAAACCATCCTTTTACCAACTCGGTAACCAGCTGAGCCAAGGGAATTCGATCTTTGTCACCCCAGCTATCCATTGCCTTCTGCTTGATTCGCTCTGAGTCGACTCGGATCCCACTCGACCTCGCTTTTTCTTGACAAGAAACTCGGTTTCTCGATATGGGTTTTACATGCTTTGCTTTGTGCAGTTTGTCTGATGGGACTGCTTTTGCAAAGTCTTGGCCTTTCGTCGTACCAAGAATTGATTTTCCCATAAATTTTTTTTTTTTAATTTGAATGTAGCCTTTTTTTTTTTAACGAATTAAGAAAGAGAAAAGGCTGAGGAAATGGGTTTTTGTTCTTTTTTTTTAGTGCTTTTGTTTGGATTATTTGATGCTTTCTGTTTTCTATCTTGAGAGCTTGGAGGGTGAAAGTACCAAATACCCTAAAGCATTTAGATTTTTTTTTTCTTTTTTGAAAATGTCTTTTTTTTTTTCAATATTTTGAATTAATTATATAAAACATGATCAAGGAAAAGTAAAAAATCATAAGATGAAGGAAATAATTTGTGCACAAATATTTGAATATATATATATATATATTCTAAAAGTAGATGCTATATATCAGGATAAAAATTTTAAAATTTAGGCTGTATTTATCAATTTTTTTACCAAGATAAATATTTGGTTGAAAATTCTTAAATCTTTAGCAAATGTGGTTTAAG
The DNA here is from genome assembly GCA_029448705.1 of Adansonia digitata. NCBI lineage: Eukaryota > Viridiplantae > Streptophyta > Magnoliopsida > Malvales > Malvaceae > Adansonia > Adansonia digitata. The sequence goes on along the minus strand of JAQSVH010000011.1, from coordinate 10,387,904 downwards.
TTTACAATGGTTGATATGGTATGGATGATTGTGACAAATAAATAGTGTACAACTTACTTAAAATATACAATATTTGTTAGGAAAAACAAAGAAATACTTTCGTTAAATTCTTAAATTTAGATACTCAAAATTAGAATCTTTAGTTGTCATTAAGGATAAATGTTCTTAAAAATCATAACAATACACGTACCAGAAATTTCTTCCTTTTATACCCAAAAAAAAAAAAAAGTAAATTTTCTTCTCCTAATTTTCCCTTCTCCCATCTTCATCGCTTTTCTTGAGTTTCATTCAATAATTGAAACTCAGATTACCCTGCATAAATCTAGTTCTCTATTAAAGGTACGCCATTATTTATATATAGAGATCTTATGCTTGGCAAAATTTTGATAAAATGGGTACCTGGAATTTCAAAAAACTTGTTTTACGCATTCAAAAAGGGTTCAATTTAATCGTGACAAATTTTTTAATTGATGTTTTCAAGTCCCAAATGATCAAATTTAATTTAAAATCCCGAGGTAAAAAGTTTTAAAAGTTGTTTCTGAATAGACGCTAAGCATATAATAGTATATCTTTTAGATGCTTTTGTTTTGAAATTCTGTTTCCATCTGCTTTGCTTCTTCCTTTCCAAGAGGATTAATTGATTTACGTAATGGATAAGTATTCTAGTTTGACTCTTTTGCAACCAAAAAAAAAAAGAGTACTGGCTGGCAATTTTATATTTGATGTTGAACACTGTAGTGTATTTGAATTAAAATAAAGCAAAAATCTGACATTGTTGCCGCGTTTCCCTTCATTTCCAGGTAAATGCAATAAAGCTTGCAGCCTCCAGCATCCAAGGGGGCTCCTGTTTCAAGTGCTTTCTTTCTGTTTAACAAAGCAATATCAGCATTTGCCGATAGATTCAGAACATGGAAAGTGATGATCAGATCGTCAAGGTTGTTGGGGATCGATTTTGTGTCCCTTACACAATGGAGCTTCTGGTGAAGAGGAAAATACAATCATTTTCTAATGCACACTATGATGTGTTTGATATTACTGGAAATTTTCTCCTTCAAGTGGATGGCGGTGTCTGGAAATTCCAGAAGAAAAGGGTGATGAAAGATCCTGCTGGTTTGCCCGTCGTCACTCTGCGCGAAAAGGCATGTAAACATTTTCCTCAGATTTTGGAGTTTCAAAAAATGTTTATTGTAATAATATTTAGGAGTAATGGAAATTCTGCACTACAGGCATTATCCTGGAAACAGCAGTGGCTAATTCATCAAGGTGAAAGCTCGGAAAGGAACCATTTTCTCTGCAGCGTGCAACGATCCAATGCTCTTCAGATCAAAAACAATCTTGATGTTTACTTAGCAAACCGGTACAAGAAACATGGCCGCGATTTTCATGTAACTGCAAGTTTTTCTTCCCTTTCGTTCAAAGTTAGCAGAGGCAATTCAGTCATTGCCGAGGTATTTAAAGGGGGAAAAAAAACCTCTTTCTGGTTCAATTTTAGTCGTCAAATGTGTTTGATTTGGTATTGGTAATAGAATCCCTGAAGAATTCCTAAAAATGTTAAAGACAACAAACAGAGAAATGTTAAGAGTCGTTCTTTTCCTTGCTTTTGTTTAATTAATCAAATGTGATGGGAATGAATTTATTGATACAGGTTAGCCACAACTTCACATGGGGGAGCTGCAAGGGCAAAGAAAGTTTCAAGGTAAAAGTTTATCCAGAGGTGGACTATGCCTTCATTGTAGCTTTGCTGGTGATTATGAACGAAAATGACAATGTATAATCTTCAATTGAGATTTTTTTTTTTTTTCCGTCACCTCTTTCCTTCTATGCTTCGTATGAACTCTCTAATGCTGTGTGATTTGTATCCCAGCAATACTTCCATATGTACCACCCCAAAGGGGAATGAACCTTAAACTAAAGTGCATAATATTCCTAAATCTTGACCTCTTTTACAAATCAAGAATGCCAATTTTTTTTTTTTTTTAATTTCCATTTTGTTTGTCCTGCTCCCTTGTTTGGGTTGGGTTTTTTGTTTGCTTCATGCACTGTGATTTGGTTGATATATTGGAAATAGCAAAAGGCCAACGCCTTTGAATTAGCAAATTGGGCTATACGTTCACAAAGCCCAACTCAAAATAGGCTTGCAAAAATGGATCAAGATTCCTAATCTGTCTTTTCCCTCGAAAACCTTGCTAAGAAACATGATGAACTGAGATCACAAATTTCTTGGAGTGTTCTATATTCATTCTTGGCCCAACCCGTCAAGCTCTGCTCTTATCCACATGTGGACACAAAGCCTCGATACAGAACAAGCAACAGGTTAAGATAAGTGATATTTAAACTTTCTTTCGCACTGGTACGTCAAGTTTAAGCACAGAAGTTGTCAATTTTGGCATTTTCAACTAATCAATCAACCAACCAGGAAAGGGCCTATAAATGAAATGGATTAGCTAAAGCAAAGTTCTGTCTCCTCTTTTTGCTTTTTTTTTTTTTTTTAAGTTCTCCAGCAACATGTCCTGTTCACAAATCTTAAAACCAATTAACATATGGATTAGATTTAACATCTTAAAATGAACAACCTCAAGTTGTGCTTTTATCAGATTCGTCTCCTGCACTTGATTTGATTCAATTAAGCTACTGCCTACTGTCTTATTTCTGAAGCTTTTGGTTCCCATGCCTCTCCATTTTCTCTTTAAAAGAACTACCTTCAGTGTTCTTAAGGGTAAAGACAAATGGAATTGGCTTCATGCTAAGTGTTTCATTTGATATCAACGTATATCGTTAACTAAATATAATCCTAATTTCTCTTGAACTCTATTCTTTTTAATATGGTAAACGATTCTGATTTTTAAATTAAAAATCTTCTAAAGTTAAAAAAATAAAATGTCAAAATAAAATAATCAAATGCAGGTGCTGAGGCAAAAGAGATGGCATATTTGAGGGTATAACTTTTGGAAAGGAAGATGCAACATATAATGGAATCATATGCTTTCTTTTTTTTTTTTTTTTCCTTAACATTTTTTTTGGTTGGGGGAGGGGGGGGTTGAGAGGGAAACATGCTCAATTGTTCCTTGGACACCAATCCATAAGCTTGGGCCAACATTCCCCATCTCCTTGTGCAAACTTTAATTAGCAGCTGTTTTTGTATATAAGCATGTGAAATTTGGTACAAACAATTCAAGGAATCTTTACAAATATTTATTAGAATAAGTTCTCCAGTTGAATTGAGATCATTAATTCATAGATATTGATTTGTGAGTATTGCAACCTTCCTTTTATAGCCATCAATTGAAAATAACAAAAGCAACAACAACAAAAGATTATCTTTAAAATTTATTCAAATACAAAATTTTCTAAATTATCTTAAAGCCACATTCCTCACATCTGTTTTGTACATTAAGAATTTTTACTTTTAAAATAAATTTTTATATGAATACAATAATTAAAAAATAATGCTAACAATTGAGGAAAATATAGGAGAAAATAATAACTATCTATTTTCACTTTTCTTCCTTTTACAAAAAAAAAAAAAAAACCTTTGCATTGGCTTTTTATTTTATATGTCAAAAATAACTAATTCTTTCAAATTCAGGAACTTATTTGAAAAGTGGGAAGACAAAAACGAATTGGTCATCTCATCTCCATGCTATGAATATTTTGAATTGAAAATTGAGAGTTGAATTTGTTGCTGCTAGAAAGATATGAATATTTTGATATGAATCACTTTCAAATCCCATTCTTTTCGGCATATGCTTGTGATGTTGAATATTACTCATGGGAGATATATTAGAGAATCAAGTTCCTAATTGGATAGCTCTTATTGGTCTTATCTGATCTGATTTGTTGCCTATCATGTAATATTCACTATGTTTTTATATTATGTGATGTTTGTGATGAGCAGCCAACCCTTTCCTGTGATTAATATAGCCTCTAGTAATATTAGATAGTAGTCCAAAATTAAGATGATTAGATCAAATGGTTCAAGAAACTGCGGCATTTCCATCAAAGCGTGTATGCAGGATTTCGAATTTATAATTTTTTTTTTTTGGTTTAAGATGTTTCCGATTTGAATTTTTTTTTTAATCGAATATTTTTATTTTTAATTTGAGATTTTTATTGTTTAATTTTTTTTTCTAGATTATAAAGAAAACGTAATAATTTAAGCACTTTCTGAGTTAAAATTGATTGAAGATTTAATTTTGTTGGACCCAATACACTTTGAGTTTTAATTTTTTTGTTCAAAATTGTAGATTTTTCGTTTTTTTTTTTCAATTTTAAATTTTGTTATAATGATATTTTTAAATTAAGAACATTCTGGACGTCGATAATTTCCTGGTTTGTCAAATTGAATGCCGACAGATATTGGGTCCCAATTTATTTTACCCTTTCCTAGTATTGATGAGCTGTAGGCGATCCCACCTCATCGTACACGTGTCTTTACTATCAGGCACATTATTAAAAAATGCCAAGACAAAGTGCCAACCGACTGTTCGCATTCCTGCCCGAGATTCCCACTTGAACTGTATTGTAGTCTTTCATTACGTATTAACAAATCCCGTACACACGTTACACCAGTACTGTATTATTACTATTATTATTATTATTATTATTATTGCTGCCAAAGTAGTTTTGTCAGCAACTAGACTGTTACGGCTGCTGCTGGTGGCGAAAAAATATAAGCATAAATCGATGAATTTCATCACACATGACTAATTAAAGAGGCTTCTGATAAAAAAAAACCACATCCAATTATCTTTTCTTATAAAGGAATTGCCTTCAACAAAATAGGAAATAATATCAGTACGTTTTTCGTCCTTTTTTTAATCATTTTCTTATCATGCAAAACTCATTATGTATCTCGAAGCATAATTAGAATTAGGTTAAGAAGGTTGAACTTCCCTTTTTTTTTAAATTATTATTATTATTATTACAGTTATCGTTAAATAAAATGCTCAATTTTGTTTAAGTAAATAAAAATTAAGAAAAATGTAGAAGTAAAACTAATGGCTAGCACTAAACCACCAAAATACCAGACTTTCTTTGCACCATGAAATTGGAAACAGAAAATAAAATTAAAGAGAGTAAAGTATGAAGAACATGCAGGTCTTCCCATGCTGGACCCACAAACCTCCCGACACTCTGGCAGTTGCAGATACATTGGAAAGGAAACGCAACACCAGATTGAAAGTCCCAATTCCCAAACAACAAATCACACAAAAAGACCCCTAAACCCAAAGTAAATCGAAACACAGTGGAAACAAACGAGCCACACAAGCAGGAACTAAAAGGAACTTACATCTCTGATCCCTCTTATCTTCACAACAGTACTTCAGCCCATCAGCAAGCAGGACACCTACAAGGAGCTGACATGCAACGCAAGAACCTTTTATTATTTTTATTTTATTTTGTCGTATTAAATTGCCAGAACAAGACCTGGCACAGACTTTCCAACCCTGTTGGAAAAGCTGCTCTCCCAGACGGAAGGGCAATGCGCAGGGGTAATCTCAGCCGTTGAAGAAGATGATGATGATGAAGATTTGTAGTTGGACGGTGGAGTTTGGCTAGAGTTTCCAACGCGAGTAACAGTGAGAGAAGTGTTGAAATACTCCCTCACTTGTGTAATTATCCCATCAGTAACAGTCCACGCGTGGACCCAAGAGATTGAACGGCTGTGATCACAGCCTTCAACGATAACGGTGGACCCAAAGGTCGTAAGTGAAAGAGGATCAACCTCGAAATGGAAAGAATCGTGCGATGAGGCTCCAGTGAGAAGGCGCATCAAAAACTGATGGGTTGGGGGGCCATGGAACCACCACTCAAGATCAGGAGCAAGGATCTGGTGAACAGTTTCGACGTCTCGAGTCTTTAAGGCTTCATAGAGGGCAAGAACCACCTCTTGGTTCTTGTTGGTTTCCTCCAGAACTTTTTCCTGTGTGTTAGCCAGTTCTTGAAAGAGAACACCTAGAAACGAACGATAGATTCACAGCAAAAGAAAAGAAGATACGGGTTTTGAACAGAGATTTCTGGAGAATGAAAAGAAAAAAGAAAGTGCTCCTACGCTGAAAGGGGTTTATATGGAAGAAAGTCATCAACTTGGCTGTGATCCTCTACGCCCATTTCTTGTCTCATAGTCTACTCTAAGCCAATCCTAGTAAAATTGTCGGGGTAATTGGGAATGACAATGTGGACATGTCACATGTGAAAAAAAATTTTGGGGAACGTGTCTAAATATGAATGGTGATGGAATAGGGTGGGCCCAATGATGATGAATAATCAGTTTTTATCATACGCGGCTAGTTGGCCGTGAGGACAGGTGGCAACCAGAAATTCTGGTCAAGCCAATCTTTTTGACCCCACTTAAATTGCATTTATTGTTACTTCAGATTAGGTTTTTCTAATAGTTGAAATATTTGGAGTTCTATTAATTTACACAACAATATATAAATTCATTTATTATTTAAATATTATTTAAATTTAAATTTAAATTAAATAATATTTTTTTATATTTAAATTCATTAAATATTTAAATTTTTGATAAATTTAATATTTTAATCTAAAAAAAATCAAATCCAATGATGATGAAAATATAACTTCTCATTATTCATTATTATACTGCTAATAATCAGTCGATAAGTTATGCATTTGGGCTAATAAAGCAATGAGTTTGTTTTAATCTCGTGTTATCAACTATGAGGTGATAAGCAGCTGCCATGACATGCTCGTGAAATGTCGTCGGTTATGTCAATTTCTTCTTTTCCTGCATCAAACTTTTGAGCTTGGAAATCTTTGGTACCATGTCAACCTCATTTAATTTTTCTTATTTTTTAATCTTAATTATAAGATAAAAGTGTTTCTGGCTGAATAAAGCCAGTAGATATTAACATGTGTAACTAACTAGTTAAAAGCCATGTTATTTCACTTTTTGGGGTCTAAGGCATGATGTATATTCGATGCTTAATTATTAAGAATTTTCACCTCTTCGGAGAAAAAAGAGGCCAAGGACTAAAGATTAAAGAAACCGTCCGAAGGCAGTCTTCGGTGCATCAAAGTTGAAGTAGGAAAGTGAGAGGATTTCAACTTTTTTACAGCCAGATCAGAGCAAGCAAAATGGCAAAGAATGATTCCATTGTTTCACTTAAATAACACTGCTTTATTTTTTTCTTAAATATCAAGGATCAGTGAGATTTATTATTAAATATATGTATATCTGGGTATTTTCATTCACATCAACCGAGTTGTCACAAGGACTTAACCAGTAATGGCTTCTGTTTCCCTTTTTTGTCTTTTTTTTCTTATGATAGGCTGGGTTTGGCTTAATGGCTTCTGTTTCCCTTTTTTGTCTTTTTTTTCTTATGATAGGCTGGGTTTGGCTTGGTTTGGTTTTTGACAATGAATTGAAGAAGATCAGCTCTTCTCTCAAACCATTTCTAACTTCGGTTTCCAAACAGATTAAAGGTTTTACAGCCACGTTTGCACTTTCTTTTCATTCGTTTGCAACTTGATTGGCCCTTCTTAAAACTTGAACGTGGACACCTTTCTTGCATTGGGATACACAGCATATCCGGTGAAAAAAAGAAAAAAACCAAAAAAGCTTTGAAGAAAGCGTTGGTTACAATTCAACGGCTTTCCATCGCATGTCCCATTTGAAAGTCGCATCTAGAAATCAACATGAGGCCTCGGTCCTAGGAAGACCAGGACAAAGAGAGTTTGTCTTGTACAAGAGCAATGGAGAGATAATTAATAGCTGGTGCTGGTTTGGAGACAGGCCATCCTCGTCTATCATCTATCATTATTGCACTGAAGGGGCCCTGCTTTGTCTTTTGATCAAAGATCAAACCTAGTCTACATGTCGTCAAATCGTCCTTGGCTGCCCCTACTTAATTCAATCACATTTTCAGAAACAGGATTAAGGATGAAAAGTTGGAAAAGTGCAGGCCATTGCTCCAGTCCAATAACTTGTCAAGCTAGCTAGAACGGAAGGACGGTAATATTTTGGAAGCTAGAAATTAAAATGAGAAGGACCCAAATTGCACAAATGGATGTTGATTAAGATATAATTTGTCAATTTCCCTGTCAACTGTTGCAGGAAAAAATGTTGATAGAAACTAAAAGTAAGTGCCAGTGCGCCACAATAAGTTCTACTTTGTTTTATTAGGATCATGTAGGCTTACCTGGATACTTGAATTTCAATGAGCTATGCCTCCTAAGGAAATCAAATCAGTGAGCTTTTGCCTGTCACGAATCACATTTACAAGTACCTAATTAATGTCCCAAATCATTTACATGTATTCATGGAATTGGCGTCAAGTTAAATTTGTGTTTTTAGAAAGGGAATGGTTAATTTTGGTCAAAATCAACATCTCACAAAGATCGATATATCCTTGATAAACGAGAAAATGAAGCATCTGCTTCCCAAAAAGATTACCCCGTGAGTTAATCCAGTAACGTTCTCAACTGCTATTTATTTCTTTTTTTCCTTGATTTTGATGAACGTAGGATGTCTAAGGGAATCATAAAGGATTGCATCAGTGGTGTCCAAAACTACCTAAATTAGTCAACCCCATAAAGAATTCAACCACTTAGTGAGCAAAACCAGCCCATCATGTTTTAATTTAACAGTTAAGTTTGGCAGAGGACTATTAATCCAGCTTTCCAAAATAGAAGGCAATTCCACCTCAGTAGTTGAAATATCACTTTATAAATCACCAATCATCTTTGATGCATTCATAAAAATAATACTTCCATTAGGTAAATGGACAATAATTTTGAAAATTAGTCTACATTTAAAGCTTTTTGGAGGAGCTGATCCCCGGTCACTAATCAACTGTAAACCACAAATTTGTGATAAATTTTCCACCTTTCCCACTTGATAAATTGTACCAGTTTCAAACCATTAATAAATGAAATGAACCACTTTTCGCCCTTTTTACTAGTTGCGTTTTTCAACCACGGAACAGGGAACTAGAAAATAATGGAACTATTTGATGAACTTAAGCTTTTAGAATGATCTTAACAAATTAATCTCCATTTCTGAGTCCATCTTTCTTCCGTTAAAGGGTAAAAAGCGTTGGGTTTAATGGCTTTTCGAGGAGGCTTTGAGCTCAGGGAGGCTTTCATTTGTATTTTCTTATACCGGTTTCCATGGCCATTTTCTGCATCCAGCATTACCCTCACATAAATTTATAACTTTGATGATATAATGTTCACCAACCTATGTTGTCAAATTGTGCCACCAGTATCAAACTACCACTCAAATTCCACCGTCCATTCTTACACAAGCAGACCCTGAGAAAAATGTCGCTTTCCTTTGGACAGACAAAGCAGAAAGAATCGAAGGTAATTTATATGACTCAACCTAAATTTCCTGTAATTATAAAATTTTCCCACTAATATATTATTTTATGTAATATATTAAATGACTAATGCGTTACTTTATGTAATTATAAAATTGTCCCACTTTGGTCACGGAAGAGCAAAAAGATGGTTATATACCATAAATAATGGGGCCTACTACACGACATGCTGTGTTGATTTCAAATGTTAAACTCTTTGTGACTTCAGCCTTAAATTCTTTGATATTCAAGTTCTTACAAGAATACACATCTAGGCTGTGTCAGCTATATGAATTCTTTAGAGCTGATTTTTTTTCCATTTTTTTTCTTTTGGCTTCCACTCAGTTCATCGCATGGATTGCATAACAATAATAGCATTGTTTTATCCTTTCAACCACACCCACACGGCCAGACCTTGGTGCTCAAACTTTAAAATAAAACTGAATTCTTCGCTGGAGGAAGTTGCATTAGGTCACAAGATTATCGGCATCATGTAGAGCTGATCAATTTTTTAGATCAATTCTTTATTGCATCGGGAAGTAGACTTTCCAGAGTGCAACATGCGTATATGCTCATTCAATTTTATGTGTGTGGCTGTGTGAAAGAACACTACGATGGCATTTACTTGATAATAAGTTCTGATGTTAGATACCCTTGAAATAATATCCATGAGTTACTCCAACTGATAAGACAAATCTCTTCTTCCTTGTTAACAAAAATATTCGATTCTTGTATAGAGAATTTCAGAAGTAAAATTTTAAGTGCAACCCCTAAGATCGGAAGATACCTTTTGAAATAACTTCTGCCTCATGCCGCAATGTATTTCAGCGTAGGATTTTCTTGTTTTTGGCCAAGAGTGCATAAAAACTGGTTTAAATGACTTCTCTAATAATCAAGAGGAGGGCTATATATATATAT
>JAQSVH010000011.1:10343500-10363079 GCA_029448705.1 Adansonia digitata | reverse complement strand
TTTTTCTAATAAATCTGATTTTAAAAATGATAAATTTATTGAATATTAGATTACTCAATTTTATTTTGAATTATTATAATTATTTATAATTTGACCTAAATATTTTTGTAATATGCTTAATCCAACTGAGGGGATGTTGGTTACTTGCTGAATTTTCGTATTCACTATTTTAATTATTTTTGCCTTTCTAGATATCAATATATACATTTTAGGAGTTTAGTTTTGACAAAAGCACTTATTAGCAAGTTTAGTTAGTCTTATGATACTTTGTACATAAGTATTTTGATGTTAGTTTTACCAGATTTGTTAGTTAGCTAAAATATTTTTGTATTTTTGACCAAGTTGCAAGAAATTAAATTTTGGAGATTTAAGGTTTTGTAATTTATAATTTTGGAGACTTTTGGAGTTTTTGTTTTTTGATTTAGTATAATATCTATTACCTTATATGCTTATAAAATTTATCTCATGAGTATGCGATATTACAACGTCTTAAATTCTCGAATTTGAGAGTTCACACATTGTTAACGTTACATTTCCCCTACTCGGAACAAAATAAAAGGATCATGAATTGTCATTGAGCAATTAAGGCTAGCTGCTTGAGATCCAGCATGTTGGCTCCTTCTGATTTTAACCTTCAATATGCAGTCAATGAAACAATTCCCCAACTATACCTTGTAATTTGGAGAGAAGAAGCTTTAATGGTGGCTGTCGTTGGCACGTGGAGAAAGAAACAGGAAAAAATTGCATAAAGCTGATTTCTTGTCAGCAAATCTTATCCTTTCAGACCAACGAAAGAATTTTTTTCATTATCTTATTGCATATTATAATTATTTAATAACTAATTTTTCCTTTTTTTTTTGTCAAAATAAAATGAAAACATGATTGAAGTATTTCAATGTATAATACCCCTGCAAGGAGCAAAGGCAACTAATCAGAAACTAACAACCCTTTAAAATACAGCATGAAGCAAACTGAAACTGATGCCAGTGAGCTCACTCCACTTTTAGAAGATGTCAATTCTCTGGAAAACCAATCTCCAAGAGGCCGTGCATCAGTTTCTTGTGCAGTGTTTAACGTCTGCACAACAATGGTTGGAGCCGGAATCATGTCAATTCCAGCCACTTTTAAGGTTTTAGGAATCATTCCCGCGTTTGCTGTCATGTTCATGGTTGCAATCCTGGTTGAGGTCACTGTTAAATTCTTGCTGAGGTACACTCAATCTGGCAAGTCAACCACCTATGCTGGATTAATGGCAGAGTCCTTCGGATCATTGGGATCCCTTGCACTTCAAATCTGTGTTGTGGTCACTAACCTTGGTTGTCTCGTCATTTACTTGATTATCATTGGTAAGCCTGGGATTTTCTTTTCTTGGCCTCTAGTTTTTCCTGGATTTGCACAGATTCTGATAGCTTCATCCGTTTCAATTTCTAGGTGTTTGGTAGTTTGGTTATTTGAATCGATTAAATGGCTGACAAAGCAATGAAAATTGAGAACTGATTCAATCAGATGCTGTACTTTTTTCTTCTAGGAGATGTCCTTTGTGGGAATCAGTCTGGAGGAACCCTGCATTTGGGGATTTTACAGCAATGGTTTGGCGTCCAATGGTGGAACTCTCGTGCTTATGTGATACTCATTGTTGTGCTCTTTGTCATGCTTCCATTGGTGTTGTTGCCACATATGAGTTAGTCAACCAGATTTCTTGGATAATTGGTGTTTTTAAAGTATTATTCGCATCTGTTTCTCGAGTTTTTTTTACTTCATTTTTTGCATTTTTATGACAGATTCATTGAGGCACACTTCAGCAATATCCATTCTCCTTGCAGTAGTGTTTATAGGCATAAGCTCAGCAATGGCAATTTATACATTTTGGAAAGGAAAAACTCAAAACATGAGATTGCTACCAGACTTTGCCAATCAAGTCTCTATCTTTGATCTTTTCACCACTGTTCCAGTCCTCGTAACCGGTTTCGGATTTCATGTTAATAGTAATTGAAACTAACTTAGAACAATTGCATTTCTCAATTTCAGCATTGTAATTCCATTTTTTTATGCTATATGTCGTATGAACTAAGATACCTGGATCATGGAACTTAAAATCTTGATTTAGAGCTAGTTGAGTTGCCTTGTATTCTAATGGAAGAGTTTGGAATTTGTATCTTGATGCAGTTCATCCCATAAGAGCAGAGCTTGGTCGACCTTCTGGTATGGGATATGCTGTCAGGATTTCTTTAGCAATCTGCGTAGCCATTTACTTCTCCATTGGTTTCTTTGGTTACATGCTCTTTGGGGACTCAATCATGGCTGATATTCTAGTGAACTTCGGTCGAAATTCTGATTCTGCTGTCGGTCAACTCGTAAATGATACCGTTCGATTAAGCTACGCAGTGCACCTAGCTCTTGTCTTCCCTGTAGTGAACTTCCCATTAAGAGCTAACATAGATGAACTCTTCTTTGCAAAGAAGCCTGTTCTTGCCAACGACACCCCTAGATTCGCGATTCTCACTTGCGTATTGCTTGCTGTTACATACATAATCGCGATAGCCATACCGAATATTTGGTACTTCTTTCAGTTCCTAGGATCAACAACTGTTGTTTGCCTCTCATTCATTTTTCCAGGAGCCATTGTTCTCAGGTATCAATCTTCGACTCATTTTGATAGCTGCTACAAACCACTAGCTTCTTAAAAATAAACAAAATTCAATATTCTTGACAGGGATGTTCATGGCATATCGACAAGAAAAGATAAGATGATGGCGATTTTATTGATCCTCCTGGCTATTTTGACAAGCATAATTGCCATTGCTACCAACTTGTGGAGTATTTAATTGGATCCTCGTGTGAACATATCTGCACTGTAATGTTACAGAAATTCAAAAGCTTGCGAAGGTCAGAGAAGGAGATCAAATCTTGGCCAGCTCATAGCATGATCTCTACCAGATTTGATTGCAACATAAAATTGAAAAGATTATCAATAATTCAATTTCTTTGATTAGTTTATGTTTGCTTTCATAACTTTGTATACATATAGATATTTCTCCTCGCCTTCCCTATATTAATTATTATCTTTTTTTAATCTTTTATAATACTATTTCTCTTTAATAAAGTTCTGCAGGGCACTAGTAGGATGCTCAGTGATCAATGTTACTACCGCATGTGATCACTAGGTTCTAGAATATCTCCGAGGTTTTTTATATATCGAGATTTGATCGTTATTTTATATATTAATATTTGATGAAATAAAAATAAATTTTTAGCTCGAATCGAAGAAGTACACTTTCAAGTAACAAAGTTTTATTTTGTGTATAAAAAAAATAATACATTTATATAAGCATTACACAGAGTGACTATCAATTCTCAATAGTAAAATGACATTAAAAAAAAAGATAGAAAAATCCTGAAACCCGTTCATTACACACAGAGCAATCTGTATTTTAATTGGAAACAAAGAATGTACGTAGGGAAAACATTTTCCCTTGTGGGCTGCTTTAAATAAACAGCACATTTTAATCGTGCAAACCCAAACGCATTCCAATTCCCCGTTGAATTTTCCAATTCCAAGTCCATGTGACAGAAATGAGCATTCCCGCACCAGAGTTCCACTTTAATAAGAAAGGTATCTAATATTTCAGCTTAAATTTGTCCTTTGTCGGTCCAGACAAATATATTTGCCATATTAACAAAATGCTTTGCAGATAAGCATTGACATTCTTACCCAGTTTGCTGAATCATTATGGATGACAACAATTATTAAAAAAATAGATGTATGATATTATTTGATTAATTTTTATGGATTTAAATATTGTAAAGTTGAATTATTAGCATATTTAAATATTAGATTTGTTATTTGTAGCGGATTCAGATATGTTGTATATTTAAATATTATATAAATTTTTATAAATTCATTATTTAAATGTGCTTTAACTTTAGTTTAGATAGTTTTAAATATTCGAATCCATCATTCAAGAATACTTTATTTTAGCCGATAATGGATCTGGACATCCGACTCCAATATCCATTTATACATTTAGTTTATTATTTAATTTTATATTTCTAATTAAAAATAATTTTAATAAATTTGAATATTTTACGAATTCAGATATTAAATGGATATTGCTTTTTGAATATAATGTGAATTCAAATATTAATATTTAGATAGTAACCTACAAAAGATTTATATCACAAATATAATATTATGACTATTATTTTATAATTTTGACTTTTTTTATTATTAATATTTGTTATAATTAATTATAATAATATTTATTATGTCTATTAACTTTAATAAATTAGACGTAATTAAAAACATATCTTCAACCATAATTTAAATTCTTGAATAAATAATACATGTATTTAAATTTAGATATTTAAAAAATTACTGCATGAGTAACAAGCCCATGGGTTGGTATGATTACTGGCCAGCCAAAGATGACCGTAGCCCAGCCTTCAATCATTTGGCTTTTGACTTCCCAGGAGGACTTGCATCCCCCATCTCCTCCTTTTAAGTCCACATTCATTTTCGTGTCCATTTTTAAAACATGTGTCAATGTTAATTTCTTTAGTTTCCTACGAAAGCATCACCCCTGGCTCCCCACCCCTAGCTTATCCTGTAATAATAAAGGAATTTCCAATGCTCTGATTAATTTAATTAAAGTCCAAACACACCTTTCTTTAGATTATCTTAAATTAATTACATTTCACTGTCAACTGATGACATTTACGTCATTCGACTATTCCACCAATAACCTTGCTCATCTTTATATAGACACATCCACCGTGCAATTATGCATAAGAAGACAACCGAAATTGTAGTACTGGAAAAGTCTCAATCTTCTCAAAATGTCACCCGCTGCCGGAGTAAATGAACCACTGCTTCCAGAGAGCAAGTCCTCGCGGGCGAAGCCTGCATCGGTACCCGGTGCTGTGTTTAATGTTTCCACAAGCATTATTGGTGCTGGGATAATGTCAATCCCGGCAACAGTCAAGGTGTTAGGTGTAGTTCCGGCGTTTGTGTTGATTGTGGTTATAGCTTGGCTAGCAGATATATCAGTTGAATTCTTGATGAGATACACTCATGCGGGGGAGTCGACTACGTATGCTGGTGTTATGAGGGAATCATTTGGGAGGGTTGGATCAGTTCTGGTGCAAATATGTGTCATGATCACTAATCTTGGATGCCTCATCATTTATTTGATTATTATAGGTAAGTACTGGATTTTACTAGCGTTAATTAGCTGATATAGATCTTCAGGAACAAATTATGGTTTTTTCAAGGCTCAAAATGAATGGTTCATGGTGTCAAAAGCTTTTTTCAACTTGTTTTAGCAAATCAATTTGTTGTTTAAAGGTGTCGGTGTCTTTTGCTGGCGCTGCAAATAAGATTTTTGCTGCTACCAAGCTCTGCAAGTGACATGAGTTTTGATTTGTTACAGTTATCTAGTATGCTTTTCACTTCGTTTGTCTTATTAATGGAAGATGTTTTCAACTGTAATTGGATCCAAGAGGGTTGTAACTTAGATGGTTAAACTTTTAGTATATTAAATGGATCCCTCTCCTTGGTAGAGACCTTCTAGCTCTATGCTTTCTACATGATTCATCCGGTTTTGAATTGTTTGTTCTGATCTTGAGTAATTTTTTTTCTCAGGGGATGTTCTATCAGGAAACCAACCTGAAGGATCAGTTCACTTAGGTGTTTTGCAACAATGGTTCGGCATTCACTGGTGGAACTCTCGCGCTTTTGCGCTCCTCTTCACCCTTGTCTTCGTTCTGCTTCCATTGGTTATGTACAAGCGTTTAGGTCCGTCAGTATGCTCCAAAATCCATTTCATCTCTTTATAAGTTGACTTTCACTATATTACTCCAAAGAACTATGCTTTAATTTTGCTTATTTTGTCAAATTGGGACTTAAATTTGCAGAATCATTGAGGTTCAGTTCTGCAATATCAGTTTTTCTTGCTGTTTTATTTGTTGCCATAAGTTCAGTCATGGCAATTTTGGCACTCTTCGAAGGGAAAACAAAGAGCCCGAGACTGCTACCGCGATTGGACAACAATGCCTCCTTCTTCGATCTCTTCACCGCTGTCCCCGTAATTGTCACAGCTTTCACATTTCATTTCAATGGTGATAAAACTTTAGCCTTCTTATATATAAAACATTTGCTGTAAGTAAGCAAAATTCTTTTCCTAAAATTTTCTCATTCATCATGCTTTTAATGAATGATTGCAGTTCATCCAATTGGTTTTGAGATGGATAAACCCTCTGATATGATATCAGCAGTCCGGATTTCGATGGTTTTATGCGCTGCCATCTACTTCACTATAGGAGTATTCGGATACCTTCTGTTTGGTGATTCAATCATGGCAGACATACTTGTCAACTTCGATCAAAACTCTGGTTCAGCAGTTGGATCTTTACTCAACGACGTAGTACGATTGAGCTACGCATTGCACCTCATGCTGGTGTTTCCTCTCTTGAACTTTTCCTTGAGATCCAACATTGATGAATTCCTTTTTCCAAATAGACCTCTTCTAGCGAAAGATAACACCAGATTTATGTCCCTCACACTTGTTCTTTTAGCCTTCAGTTACTTGGCAGCCATTGCCATTCCCAACATATGGTACTTCTTTCAATTCATGGGATCAACCTCTGCTGTCAGCCTTGCCTTCATCTTCCCAGGCGCTATTGCTCTTAGGTAGTCTCTCAACCTAAGCATTTGTATGCTACAGTATTCGAACTTGGATTTAAGTATTGGATACGGGTATGTGTCCAACATAAGTATGTTTAATTTTTTTAAGTTTCCAATGTATTTAAAGGATACTTAGAGGGACGTGTCAAACACGGATCCTTTATGAAAAATGAAGTGTCGGAGCAACATAACTTGTATGCATCCAACCTCTATAGTCGGTTTACATTTATATAATCTTTTCATTTTCTTTTCCGTTATAGGGATACTTGGGGCATATCAACGGCAAGGGATAGGATTTTGGCAACAGTCATGATTGTTCTGGCTGTAGTGACAAGCACAATCGCCATTTCTACCAACATATATAGCTTTTTTACCGGAAATGAGTCATGACTTGTTTCCTGATTTCTTTTTTTTTTTTTTTTTGCAGAGTTTTTTTGTATTGAAAGTGTACTCTTTGGCAAAACAGTTAATGATTTTGTATTGATAAATGAATTTCAGATATGTCATGTATTAAACTGAAAATTCTTGCAAGAATTGGATACCCTTATAAATTTGTTTTATTCTTTAGCTATATTGATAAACTTTAACCCTGAAATGTGCTATAAAATAAGCATCCCCTAAGAATACATAATAGCAAGGTCTGCATATGTGATTAATGGATCCCAGAACGTTTATCCTGCATCATTTATGTACCCAGATTTGGTCATCACTCTTTCGTACGGCTACATCAAAGGTGTTGAGCTAGTAGCTCAATTGGTACTGAGAGATCCTTGGTTCAATTCAAGACAGCTGGACCCTCGGATGACAAAACCTTGCTCACAGAAAACAATATCTTTGATGTAAGTGTGCATGGGATGATGACCAAATCTAGGTACGTAAGGTGACGCAAGGGAGACATCCTGGAACCCAATCATCCTAGCATCTTTGCATTAGCAAGCACAACATAATGTACAATATAAGAAAACAACCCAAGAATTTTTGTGCAAAAGAAAGAAGAAACTTCAAATTATATATAGCATCAAGTTACACTCCATAAGGATTATAAACAATGCTATAATGAAGGCATAATCTACTCCTGGATAAACTTTAACCCTGAAATCCTCTTTTGCACTATTGCAGAAGCTTTTCCATGATAAGTTGTAATTTACCTGTTCAAAACATATTAAAACTAGGATTAGTTATACTAACACTTTCATTGTTAACAAGTAATTACCTCAGCAATAACAGTATCCCCTTTATAAACTCTGGAAGACTCAGGGTAAGAACCAACAACCTGGAAATTGCTGATATCTTCATTGATGTTACTTGCTAATAACATAACAAGCTTTGTCGTCATATGGATAAAGTGTGATCGCCTTAAACTGAAGAGAAGTTCATTTCTGTTTGAATTTTCACCTCAATGAACTGTCCATTATTGACCGATGATTGCCTTAATAAAAATAAAAAATAAAAGCATCATCAGGTCAAGTTTTTATACAACTAAAGTTAAGATTCTTGTCGGATCATACCTTGTGTTGATATTATCATTAACTTCATGCATAGAATGACATAACGATTTAGTCTTTTAAGTAAAAAAGCAACAGACTAATTGAGGGAAAATCTGTGACGACAGATTAAATAACTAAGGTTATGTCTATAGCCTATGTTATTCGGACTCGAGTTTGAGTGTTAAATACAAGTTTGTATTAGATATCAGTACGTTTAATTTTATTTTTTCACATGTTTGGAGGGTCCGTGGAGAGTTATATCCTTAAATCCATATTTGAAAATGTATCAGATACAGGTACTTCATGAAGAGTAGGAGGTCATCCTGCACTGTTTAAAGCTGATCAAGCAACCAGATAATTCTCTTAGGTGAAGGGGCTAATCAGCAGCTTACGAACAGCCAGAAATTCAAGGGCGTGTAAAGGTCAAAGAAGCTGATTACCTTGATCTCTTCCTGATTAAAATTTGGAACACATAATCGAAAACATTAACATCTTTGATCAGATTGTGACGTCTACACTTCTTTTTAAATCCAAATACCATGTCTTTCTCTGAATTATTGACCAAGTGCCCTTGAATTATTGTCATTATTAAAAAAAAAAGAAAGAAAAGAAAAGAGACAGTGGCTTTGATTCACGTTAATGACCACCATGAACAATCCATAAATTATTTTTCTTGAAGGGTTATATGATTCACAATGGCACAAATTGATTGGAATTATGCTGAAGAAAAAGCTTGCTTTTTTAGTGATCAGCTACTAAATGGTATGTTCTTCTTATTATTATTATTATTTTTGTCATTGTCATATAATATTCTGACGTTTTATAATCCATTTTATAACCTTCTTGAACTTCACTAGTTTTTGTCCCAAAACTTACAACTTTTGTCGGAAGAAATTTCAATCTTGGATAGCTTAGGATGCTGTTCGCCACATATTCATGGAATAAGACAAAACAGCCAACCTGTTCTCTAGTCATAGAAGATTCTCACTAATTTTTTTATTTTTTTTCAAAGAGATCGTAATTTCAAAATAGACAATAAATCGTGAGATTCATATCTCAACTTATTAAATATATTTTTTAAAATTAATTATACGAATCAATTGAATTACCTTTCAATTTTTACTATTTTTTGATTAAATATAATTTCACCTTACCCTTAATCAAATAATCCTACTCTGTTGAAACACGTGTCCTTTCTTTGGCTTACGGTTTGGTCATTTCACTACCCTTACTGTATCTAACTATTGTCACACTAAATATATGCAATAATTCAGGACAAGACGACAAAACTCCAATAATTCTTACAGGAAAAAGTTATCTTTGGATATGTCCTTTTCGGCTACCACAACACCAGCAAAAAGCATACATCGGAATCCGGTGCTGTCTGTGTTCAATTTGTCGACTCGCATATTATTGGTGCTGGAATTATGTCAAAATCGGCAACTCTCAAAGTGCTAGTGTCACAGTCTGCCTTAGACCAGAACTTGAATCTCAGCCTGTGACATGAGGTATTGGGACGTAGGTGTTGCAGAACAGTGATCAGTTATTCCCCGTTTCATAGCGTGATAGTGGCGTTGCTTTCATGAAAAATGCCACGTTGAGGCAGTGTTTTTGGTTTAGGACTTTAGTCATAAGTTTTAGGCATATTAGTAAATGGATTAAATGAGGCCTTAGAATGGATATTCGCTAGCTCTTTGGACATTCAAATGAATGAAACAAATAAGAATCAGGTCAGGAATTCTCGTAAGAAGCATAGATTTCGAACATGGCATCGAAACATCTGTTCGGAAATTTAGCTCATTCGTCTAAGCAAAAAAGTAACTAAAAAATGAAGCTCCTGTTGACAAAATTCTGAATTTAGAATGATCAATTAGACTACAGGTTTATTACATCACATAACACTTTGATCGCAAGAAAATTAACTAGATAAAACAGGGCAACTATATGGGAACTTTAACTATCATAACACACGGTAAAGTATTCAGAGATTGCAGATGGATCGGCTTGGTCCCCATTAATGGCATTTTTCTCGCCCTTGTAGAGTGCATCGGGTGAAAAGTAGTCAGATTTCCCTCACCAGAAGTTGAATGGTTAAGATGTTTGGAAGCAAACTCTCTCTATTTCCTGCTCACGAGCACATCCAGAATCTTTAATAATAGTGAAACTGAACATGATTATTATGCCTGCAATTGAACAATGATAATTCTGTCTGGAAACGATTTTTTGCAATTGATGCTATCAAGGTAAATGATAAGTTTTTTCTGAGTTAACTGAACTTCTCTATGCTTTTCCAAGTAAACTTGGGTATCTTTGTTTTTTGTTTTAGTATAAAGTAGGAGAAGAGATTGCAAATGCTAAAATTCGATCTCCAGACCTGCTGGATTGGATGCCACCTCTTAATAGAGGCTCCATAAACCAATTAGACTAAGCATAGCGTTCAACTTGGATATCTTTATTATTATTCCTCGGCCACAAGTTTGTTAAGCAATCAATATCAAATTCAACAAACCCTCCTGCTTTGTAACAGACGCATAAGCAGTTGAACAGTGTAATTCAGGTGAAAATAAAATGCCATGTCACATTGGTTGCAGGTCTCAATCAAACACAAACTAAAAATTATCACCTTCCACTCTTGGCTGAAGAGGGAATTAGGCCTCTCTTTTCTAAGCTTTTAAATCTATTTCTTGCAAGTGTAGCACAACCCTTCATGCAATAAAACGAGAAACAAGGATAAATTAATTTTGTTTATCTAAAAGTGAACTTTGAAATTAAATAGGATATCAAAAGACATGTGCCTTAAGCTTGCAAAGAGATCCAGTAAGTTCTTCAGATAACAGGACTTGCGAAGGAGCAGGCAGGAATCTGAAATTATGAACAATAAAGATCAATCAGATTTTTTTTTTTTTAAATTTTTTCTAATTCCTTTAGATGTTTACAAAGTAGGGCATTATCTGTCAGATCGCACAATGCAAGAGAGTGAAATAGAACAACAAATGACAAATATCTGAAAGACATTATAAAAGATTTTAATTTCGAAATCAAACAAGTTGTGAAATTTGGTCATTGCCGTTAGGATCAGAATCTAAACATATACCATCATTATGGCCACAATCAATGGGATTGGGAAAACAGATGGAAAAAGAGAACTTATAAAAGCCCTTGCATACTTGTATTTTCCCAAACGAGGAGGACAAGACTTTAGTCTTTCTTGCTTAGCTATGACCCTTCGAAGATATTTCTTTTGCTTCTCCTCGTATTCTTTGGCTATTTCTAGTAAGATAGCTGGCAAGCTTCATCCAGACGAACCGACAGATAATAAGGATACATCTCTCAAATAAAAGAGATGATAGTAGAGACAAAGATAAATATACCTGTCAACTTCTTTGGGAAGTTCCTCGCCTTTTTTAGCTTCTGCTTCTTTTCTTTGCTGTTCTTTCGTTCTAGCTCTTTTATTTAATTCAACTCGAGTCACCCTCTTTGTTTTGCGAGGCCTGCAGCATAACAGAAGCAGAATGAATACATAGATCAAGAGTTCATGCAACAGAAGAAAAAAATAACTTTCATTTCATAAGCTCTTCGGAAGCCCCAAAAGTCAGCCATCCACTTGCAAAAGCTGGTTTGAGATCATAGCATTTTGAGTCTTATTTTTAACCAAAACGAACATATTCCAAGCTTAATCATGATCTTCTAGTTAAGTTTATTAAGAAAAGTATCTAAGGTGCCAAAGCGATGTTTGACTATATGAATTCAAGTCTAGTTTGTATACTCAAAGTACTTTCAATATACCAGCCTCTCGCATAACTCTCAAAAAACCCAACATTTTCCCAAAAGGCAAAATAAGATAGTAACAAATTTCGATAGTAGCAATGGACAACATATTTAAATTACCTAACCTTTTCTCAGTTGCAGGATCCTCCTTCTCACTTAAATTCTCCTCATTCATTTCATCATCATTTCCATCATCTGCCTCCATAAAATATTTCTAACTAAAAAGATGGTTTTGTAAATATTGCTACAAATGAAGATTAAACTAAATTGTCAGTTTATGCGTCTACGATTAAAAGGATGAAGAACAAAGTATAGATGAATAGAACAATAGACACTCACATCGTCTTCATCAATGACTTCTCCAATAACAGTTAATGGAACGGGCTGAGGTCCCAAATCTTGTAGACCTTTTGCATTTCTTCAGCAACATCTTGAGCCAAAGAATCCTGAATTGAGATTAAATAAAAATGCAATATGTCACTTTATAAAGAGTAGAGAAGGAATGACACATACAATATGCATAATAATGCGGTTTCAAACTTCACCAGTTGACTTTCAAATGAGGCATTGTATGAACACTCTGGGGGCTCGACTTCCACTGCAGGAATAATCGACCGTTTAGAGACCTGTCTAGCTTTGCCACTATGTTGACCTTACCCAATATAGGAAACCGACGAGTTTCGAAGGAAGGAGACGAGACTAAACACTGAAGGGTTTTGCATAAACGACGTAGGTTGGATTGGGCCCAGTGGAAAATAATAGTAATATAAGACCAAAATTTACAAAATTCCTAATTTAAACCCAATTAATAGCCCAAATGTATATCCTGGCAGCGTATCACAGCCCAAGAAAGACTAAAACGCCGTCGTTTAGAAACTCTGTGTAATTTTTTTTTTAATCAGTCTTCGTTACTAAAAAACCCTAAAACCTGGAAAACGAAAACCCTATATAATCTGGATTGGTGGTCGCTCTTTGTACTATCTTAAATTAAAGTGAATAAAATGTTGAGAAGAAATATACGATTGAGGAGAGAGTATTTGTATAGGAAGAGCTTGGAAGGCAAAGAGCGTTTGCTTTATGAGAAGAAACGGAAGATCAAAGAAGCCCTTGATGGTAATTATTATTATTTTTTTAATAATAATTTACTTTCAATTTTAAAGTTTTTTTTGGGGGGTTTTAATTTTGTTTGGCTGTAGAGGGAAAACCGATTCCAACTGAACTCCGAAACGAGGAGGCTGCGCTTCGCCAAGAAATTGACCTTGAAGATGAATACACTGGCAGTAATGTTTATTTTTATTTTGTTGAAATTTGGTTATTTTTTTCTTATGCTCTAAGTCAAAGAAAACCATTTTTCAATATTTTTTTTGGCTTTTTTTTTTCATATCGGTATTGATATATGACTGCTTAAATTTGTTGGAATTTTAGTTCCCAAAACCCATATTGATGATGAGTATGCAAATGCAACGGTACGAGATCCTAAGATTTTGCTGACAACATCTCGGGATCCAAGTGCTCCTCTTGTACAGTTTGTTAAGGTTGGTTTATCCATTTTGGTAAAGAAATAATATTTTGCCCTGATATTATGCATGTGCGTTTGGTCACTAATTCTAATTCCTATGGCCTGTTTCTTTTAGGAATTGAAGTTTGTTTTTCCTAATGCTGAGCGAATGAATCGTGGTGGCCAGGTCAGTGCTTTTTTTTTCCTCACATGCTTTCTTCCGTAAGTTCCTATTGGCTGTCTTCTTGCTATGATTCATGCACTGAATTGTTGGGAAGTCTTTGTTTTTGATCTCGAGTATATAATACATGTGTGAGTGCTATCAGTTTGGGCACTGATTTTATTATCAGTATCTTGGCTGAAGTGCATGTTCAGTGCTTAGAGCTATTAATTTGATTAATTGAAATAAATTTGTATCATATATGCTTTAGAATTAGTAAGTTGAACATTCCATTTAATCAATCTTTTCTCTGTATCATATATACTTCTTTGATGCAATTTTAAGCTGCTTTTTTCTCCAAATGGTAATTGATTTGCCACTTTCACCTTTAAAATAGAACCATGGTTGAATGCTTTTTCAATCTTCTACTCTCACTGTCCTTGAAATGTTTTTGTAGCAAATAGTTTATATTGATGCTAGCCAAAATGTTAATACTTGACGCTCCTTTGATAATGCTTTCCTTAGTTCTGCCAATAAGAAGCTATCCTCAGTTCTGCTAGTCAAGATCAGTATAATGAATGCCCACACCCTTATTATATGATAAAATTTATTAACTTATTCAACATCAAACTGGTTTTCTCGTGAAAATTGGAAACTGATTATCTATCCCTTTTTTTTCTTATTTGCAGGTTATATCTGAAATTATTGAAAGTTGCCGTGCACATGAGTTTACAGATGTTATTTTGGTTCATGAACATCGAGGTATACCAGATGGTTTGATCATAAGTCATCTACCTTTCGGTCCGACAGCATACTTCGGATTGCTCAATGTGGCAAGTGTTTGATGACTCTAGTCTGTACAGACCTTTACTTTATCTTCTATTTCCATGTTCCTTTTCTTAATCTATTATTTCCCTCTAGGTTACAAGACACGACATTAAGGACAAGAAAGCCATTGGAACAATGCCTGAGGCTTACCCACATTTGATTCTTGACAATTTTAAAACCAAGGTATTCTTATTGCTTTACATGTATATTTACGAAGCATACAATGCAGTTGGGTACAATTTATATATGTGCATAGTTGAACTTTTTGTCAAAATGCAGTTGGATCTTTTAGTTTGGTAGATGCTGCTGAACATGATCACTATTGGTTAATTATGTTAGAAATGTTCTTTTAGGGGGCAAAGCAATTATTCTATTTTTCCTTCCCCATTTCAGTGTTAAATAATAATTCTTTCCCTTTTCTCCAAGCGTAATCTTTTATGTTGCTGACGTTCTTTTCAATTTATTTTGACAGCTGGGTGAAAGGACAGCAAACATTCTAAAGCATTTATTCCCCGTGCCAAAGCCTGATACAAAACGTATTGTGACTTTTGCTAATCGGTCTGACTACATTTCATTCAGGTTGGTTCTCTTCTTTAGATTTGGATGGATTCTTTAGCATTAAAGGGTGATTATTGATATCACTAGCGGATAGTAAGGAACCGCTGAACTTCATCATGTATACTTTAGAACTTCTGATCAATCGCTTCTCAAAATGTTGGAGTCAACTTGTTAGTTGTGCGATTTTTGTTGTAATGGTCTTTCACAGTGGCCATCCGCTAATGACAACCTACTTCATTAGACTAGGGATCGCCAGTGCGAAGCTTAGTCATCAAATGTGACTGTATCTCATTCTACTTACATATTTAAGTATTGCTTAAATACGATGTTTCAATGTTATGAAATGTTCAGTCTCACTCGTTGATAGCATGTAAAACGTACAGGCATCATATTTATGAGAAGCCTGGAGGTCCTAAATCAGTTGAGTTAAAGGAGATTGGCCCTAGGTTTGAATTGCGGCTTTATCAGGTAACTATCATGCCATTTCAATATATTACTGGGTTCCTCAAGTCATTGGGTGCTTTGCTATGTTGCTCTGGTGCTTCATTTACCTTGAAGTACCCCATGTCCAACACATTTCCAGATATGGGAACAAGGGATATGACCTTCTAGGATCTTTCAAACACATGTAAAAACTTGAAAAAATTGGACATACTCGTGTCGGACATATATCCGTATCTAACACTGATAGTCAAGTCCGAGTAACATAGGTGTTGCTGTTAAATTCAATAGACAATATCTGATATTTGTTACGTATTTTGCTTTGCAAATGTTGCAGATAAAATTAGGAACAATGGAGCAGAGCGAAGCCCAGATCGAATGGGTTATTAGACCTTACATGAACACAACCAAGAAACGTAACTTCATTGGGAACGACCCAGAATCAGATGATAAAAGAAAGAAAATTAAATCTTAACTTTTTTTTACTATGATTTTTGTTCAAGAATGGTTATGTTGTTTTATTTAGACTTTTTTGTTTTTTTAGGGTAGTTTGAATTATGAACATTTAATGTCAAATTTTATTTGCAGAAACAGTTACGTAATGAAGGATTACATCAACTTCGCCTTTACTCAGTTACATTCTCTATTATCTTTAGTAAAAGACAACTTCGAGTTATCGATTATATCCTTTAGGGAAATGGTAAACCGACTCTAAAATTTCTCATACAAGTATTCAACTACCAAAGCAAAAATTAAATGAAAGTTTATTAAAGGATGACAACAGTAGTTTGTGATGCCGTAGATTAAGAACTCTTTAAATTAAGGATTTTGTTAGCCAATGTTCCAAGAGCACTCTT
The DNA here is from genome assembly GCA_029448705.1 of Adansonia digitata. Taxonomy (NCBI): domain Eukaryota; kingdom Viridiplantae; phylum Streptophyta; class Magnoliopsida; order Malvales; family Malvaceae; genus Adansonia; species Adansonia digitata. Next base: position 10,346,800 of record JAQSVH010000011.1, on the reverse strand, counting down.
TGAACTTATTTATCTTTGAAGCTACTATATATAGTAATGTTTTCAACAAATACATTAAATAATAATGGATAAAATGATTGATTATTGCATTTGATATAATAATATTATAATATATAGTATATGTTTCAAGAAAAAAAAATATTATATTCAAAAAATAATTAAAATATAATATGAATAAATAAATATTTTAAAATTTATATAATATGAATTATTAATATATTAAATTTTATATAAATTTAAAATAAATAAAATTATAATATAATTAAATATATAAACATAATATAAATTCGATCTTAAAGTATCGGTGCGGCATATCTTTACAGTAGTTGATAAGCAACTGCCGCATTTATAAGCATCAGCAGCAGATTACCAACTTACTTGACTCATGGTTTTAGAGGAAAAGCAAGGTGGCATTGAAACTATGAACTTTTCCCCTTCACAAAAGAAAAAGGCCAAGCTGACTTTCTTTTGAAGCCATAAAGAACACAGGGGTGGCCTAAGCAAAGAAACTGAAGGAACATTAATAAGACCCGCAAAAACCAGTAGAAGGAGCGGCAGATTCACCCCTAAAAAAAATGAAAATCAAGGGGCTTGGCATGACTGACCCTGGTTTTCCCATTTCTGGTCTTTTAATAAATGTAGCCAACCCAAACAGGTAGCAGAGAAACAATGAGCGACACTACTTATTAATTTCTTTCAACTGTTTTCTTTTTGTTTCCAATATAAATAGTGAATTTCAGCAACAAAGCAATCGAGTTTTCTTTCAGATACAAAGATCATTTGATTTGATAGGATAATAATAAACTTTTTTTTTTCTTTCAATGGCTTCGCTTGTACTTTTATTGTCTGAACTTCTTCGCCATCATGAACCAAACTATGCTTTTATAAGGCCTCGTCCTCCTAGCGGTGCTTCAATGGCTTTTACTGCCAAGAAGCCATTGAGAAATGAGGCAGAAAAGTATGAGTCAGAGATTGTAGAGGAAGATCCACAAGAGCTAAGGGTTTCTGTTGACGTAGTCTGGCCTTAGTGTAATGATCTGATGCATGAAAAATACCAGAATTCATGCCCTAATCATTCTCCTTTATCTTTTAATGCTTCATGGTTTCTTTATGATTTCAACATCAAACAAGGCATTTTTGGTGATCATCATTTTATGTTCAACCATAGCCTTTCATTCTTTTGTATAAAATGATTGTTATCAGACAGTTCTTTATTTGTTCCTTGTAATTTGACACTAGGTAACCACATTTATATCTTGATCTAAATTTCACAATAAGTCAACATACATATTAATTCCAAAAGCCAAAATTGAATAAATGAATCAATTCATTTGAATTCATTATTAAAAAATAAAAAATGCTTTTCAAATCTTAATTTCACATTTTTTGTTTTATTAACTTCCTATAATTAATTAATTAATCATGTTCTCATGTTCTATGATATGATAATATGGTATTTGTATAATCTAAAGAACCATAGTATTTTATCAATATGTTGTAATGTCATTCTTAGGCTTTGATACAAAGTATGTGACAAACGTGACTGATAATTACGTTGGCTGCTTTAATTTTTCGATCCATATATACGTATTCCCATCTTTCTAAGTTAAATCATTTTGAAAACCATATTATATATATATATATATATCTCGCTTATCTCTCAACTCTATGTATAAAATCAAGCTTGGGATTGCAAAGTTAATGTCTAAAATGATTTCGGTATTCTTAGTCACGAAGAAGAGTCTAAAGAAAAGGAAGAGAAAGATCAGAAGAATATTGATTAGTACGTGTTAGCTGAGTTTGGGAAAATAAAAAGTGACGTCGAAAAGATTGAAGACTAAAAAGATAATATATTAATTATATCTTTCATGTATATTTTATTTTAACCATTGTCATCAGATATTTATTAACATTTCTTTATATCCGATTAGTTGAATTAAGTTTACATTATGCTTGGTCGGTCACGAATTCATTGCATTTTGACTTTCACTCAAGAATGAGTATTTAAAAAATATATATTATTTGACGAATTTGACCTTCATATAAATTTTCAGATTCAATTTCATACAAAATGGGTTTCATTGGGGGAGGGGCAATTCAAATAGGTATGGGCCGGTGGGGAGTTTTCAAACTCTTTTTTTTTTTAATTGGAAATGAGAGGAGCGTCTGTCTCTGTGACTCTGCCCTAAATGGACCTAAGGTCCTTAGTTGGTCCCACACGCAGCCCATTTTGGCCGACCACTGGTCTCCTACTCATTCAACTGTTTCTTCCTATTCTTTTTCTTTATTAATTGCTTTCGCTTCCTTGTTCGCATAGAAAATTTTGAATTCATTTTTGTTATGGTTAAGTTTAAGTTGCTCTGAGTTATGAAATAATTTAAATTTGAATATTTTAATATTTAATTCAAATAGTTTGAGAGTTTGATTGAATTTTTTATTTTAAGGATATATCAATTTTAAGTAATATTTAAAAAATTAATTCGGACTCGAACTCAAAGACGAATAATTGAGTTTGAAATCAGGTTCATTTTTTTATTAGATAAATAAATTGAATTTAATGAGTTTAAAAAATTTAATTTTTATCTCGAATCAAACTTAAACTTAAAAAATAAATCTCAATTTAGTTCGAACTCAGACCTTTTACAATTTCAACTAGACCCTACTCATAATCATCTAAAATCCTAATGAGTAATAGAAATGGTGATAAATTGGTGCCATGAACCATTGCGTGCCATATGCAATATACCAATGTTTTCACGGAAATGGCCTAAAGCAAATGGACCCAAAACTCGAGCATCTGTTATTTTTAAATGTTAGTGCAAGTCAGCATCAAACTCCCATCTCAACCTTATTCAAAATTTGATACTGCCAAAGTCACTTGTTGATATAGAAAACAAAAGGCCACCCACTCGGAACCAAAATAAACTCAACCCAAAAGGAATCTTATATTGTTTGGTCTTCAAGAATTTTCCTTCTTGCTTCTCTTGTGATTTTCATCCTAATAAAACAAAGCTCTTAATTTTTTTTTCCTTCAATATCCAGGGGAAGCGAAACCCACCTTTTTTATCATCTGTTATGTTATCCATGTTTCAGGTTTTCCTTTGAGGATGGTTCAAAGAAAGGTTCCCAACAAGCTTGGTAATGGGATCCAATTCCAAGCTGATTATAATAAATCCGAGAAGTGGTTGGGAAGCCTTAAATTATCGTCTTGTCAGCAACAGGATGGGAAGAACAAAGGAACACACTTGAAGAAAAAAATGAAAAAATCTAGATCAATTCAGCTCTCGGATATTGAGGGCC
>JAQSVH010000011.1:10325508-10343400 GCA_029448705.1 Adansonia digitata | reverse complement strand
ATCATCTTCATCATCTTCATCTTCTTCGAGGAAAACCATTGCACGACCTGGAAAACCACCTAGTCTCAATGATCCAGCTGCTGCAACAACAACCCCACAGAAAAAGTCCATGATTAAAGCCATCGATGGATCACCAAATTTCATGAAGTCCACCAGCAGTTCAGAGGCAAAAAAGGAGGGCTCCTCTCAGGTGAGTTCTCGGAATACTCAAACTGATTCGCATAACAAGAATCTACTTGGAAGTTCAACTGGTTCTTGTAATAATAAACCTGCTAGAACTCTAACAAGGACATCTAGTTTGAAGCTGGTGAGGACTTTAACAAAATCTCCTACTTTCAAGCCTGTTAGAATTTCTGCCAAAAAATGTTCGAGGGTTGCTTTATGTACAGATATGAATGTACAGAGAGCTACCTGTTCTTCGACTTTAAAGGATTCGAAGTTTCCCGCTTATCTTATGCTTAATCCTGGGGGCACCGAGTCAGAAGGAACTTCAATTATAAAGGTCTGCCCCTATACTTACTGTTCCCTTAACGGTCATCACCACGCTCCTTTGCCTCCATTGAAATGTTTCTTAAAAGCAAGGAGACGTTCAATGAAAACCCAGCGAAGCATGAAGATGGAAGCTTTGAGGGCGCCTAGACGAAAGACGTCCGGTGATGAAGAGCAGGAGGATTTTGGTAACGGGCCTCTAAGGGATGGAGTGGATTTCGTTAACTCTCCTATGTCTCCATTGATGCAAGGAGGGCCAACGGAATTTTTCATTGAAATCTATGCAAAAGGCAAAGGAAATGATGCTGAAGCAACCGAAGGAAGCGCGCGAATGGATGCCGAGGGAATGGATGATTCTGGATGTGACAATGAAACAGCACCAAAACGTGAAACCAACAAGCCAGTTTCAGAGAGTTTATCTGAAGGTTCACTACACTTTGATGAAAATCTTGAACATTGCGGTAAAATAATTTCCAAAGTAGTTATCACTGAGCTGAAGCACGACGTGGATGAAGAGTTTAGAGGGATTTTGGTTAAAGAAGAATCATCACCATGGAACTTTGCTGATGGTGATAAGCAGGAAGGCATTTCAAGTGCTGATATGGACCATATTGATATGGAATGGGAGGAGTGGCCATTTTCTGCTTCAGAGCCTGGCGATGAAACCCATTCTTCAATGGAATCTGATGATGAATCTCATTTGAACATTGGGGATTCGTCAGAAAGTGATGGGAATAATTTGCGTGACAAATTTGTGATCAATTCAGAGGAAAGTGACCGCAACATCACCGAGAAGATTCTGACTGACGTAGCAGAACAAGTCTTTGAAGAAGATACATGTATCATGGTATCCGAAACCTTATGCTACGACCAAGTTTCCTCCACTGATGCGATGTTTGAGGTGCCGGTAGCCATGGAAGAAGTAGAAGAGGAAGAAGAAGACACTGAAACAGATTTGATAGGTATTGCCATAACTCCATCTTCAGGGGAGAGTTTAACATCAGGGAAGGAGGAAATTCTGGCGAGTGGAGTTCCTGGAACAGTTAATGAGGTTTCTGAAGCAGATTCTCTGCTAGAAGTTCCGGAAAACAGTTGCACCAATGATTTGAAAGAAGCTTTTGAATCAACAGAACAATTTCAGCTTCCGTCATTTGATGACTTGGAGAATTATGAAAGAAATGATCTCTTTCCAGAGAAGGGACTTCCAAGTGGTGAAGCTGGAGACCAAATGGAAACGGGGAAAGTGGCTGGTGCTGAATTGTTGATTGGAATCCATGATTCATCTCGTGTTTTGCATGGGGCTGATGAAGATTATACTGAGGTAGAAGACAACCAAAGCAACCAACTTTTTGAAGTTAACAATGCTATTGATGAGAGTTTTTCAACTAAAGATATTGTTAATGAAAGCCTTTTTCCTGAAAGTCAAGATCAGCTGTTAGATGGCCACCATGAGAGCCCACATGTTGTAGACAACCTAAGTGTCCCGAAGGAAGATCGAGATGACGAGCAGAACAGTTCTAGGATGCATAAAACTAGTTTAGCTGAGGGTAGTGCAGAAAAGTTCCCTGCAATAAGTGATAAAACTGGCCACAAGCCAAGAAACAATTTCTCCTTTACTAGGAGCACTGCTAAGGAAGAACTGCCTGGCAACCATGCTAACAGAAAATGGACAATTGGATGCAAAAGACATGAAGAGAACTATGAGGAATCAAGGAAATTCAACCCACAAGAACCAAACTTCCTGCCTGTTGTTCCAGATCCAGATGCAGAAAAAGTAGATCTCAGGCATCAGATGATGGATGAAAGGAAAAATGCCGAAGAATGGATGCTCGATTATGCACTGCAGCAAGCCGTCACCAAACTTGCTCCGGCTAGAAAGAGGAAGGTGGCATTACTTGTTGAAGCCTTTGAAACAGTCCTGCCAATAAGAAAATTTGAAACTCATTTGAGGCATACTTCAACGGGCTTTGCCCATGAACGACCCATTCAAGCTTGCAACTGACAGTTTTTGTTGAGGTAATTTACTCTCTTTTCCAAGTCCATTCCTTGTTATTGTTTAGTGTTTGCATTGTATAGTGGTATTAGTAATAAAAATCCTTAAGTTCCTTTCTCAAATATAAGTTTGACAAAAAACATAATTTCATCAACATCTAACAGACAATCTCCACCTTCTGCTCTTTTCCCCAGGATATGATCAGATGGAAGTAGCTTTGGCAAATTATACCTGCAGTTAGGTCAAGCATCATCATAGCAAGAGAAGGCAGTTTCAATAGAGCAACTAGCTAGTTTTCTACTCTTCATTATGCGGGTGAAGTGGGAGGGAAGAGTGCCAAATTCAACTGTTAGAATCTATGAAATGTTTTCAACTGGATCATATCTATCATTTGGAGGTCTATTATGTCTAATGTTATGTACTGGTAAATAAGTGGTAATTGCGGCACCGAGTTTATATTTTAAATAATTACTGCTTTTATTATTATTATTATTATCATCATCATCATCATCATCATCATCAAAAACCATCAAATGTTTTTCATGTATTGTTTCTAACCATTTTGAGCTACGATTGTCATACCAGAATTTAGCGATTACTAGGATTCGAGTACAAGGAGTATGAACATGGATATTTTGTCTACGAAGAGTATTCAAACGTTAATAAACCAGGAGGGTTCCTTCATACAATCATTATCAACCATATCATTCTCCTGAGGTACTATGATATCAATACATTAACAAAATAGTATAAAAGTTAGGTGAAATATTGATAATGAAAAAAAGCAGATATTTTCGTCGTAATAAATCCGAGTGTAAGGATAGCATCAGAAAAATTCAACTATCAAGCACCATATGTTAACACATGACGCTTGCCCATAAAGAGAACAAAAGTTAGGAAAACGATTTTTCAATTAGATATTTTGGGACTTTTGGTCATTACATTTATCTCAAAGATAGGGAGTTGAAACGTATGTTATTTGGGCTCGACGTCGGTATTGTGTCCGAGATGCTATCTTTTTAAGTTTCAACATATCCTCCCTTCCACAACTTTCTTTGTCAATGTATCACCATTAAACAACTTAAGTGCATCTGTAGTTGAAAGCGAATTCACAGATTCATTTAACTCGTGTTTCAATCTATCTCTCCCTCAGTTCATCCGGAAGACATGCCAGTGTGCTTTTAAAAGAAAAAAAAAAGTTTAAATGAAGATTTAGAGCAATGTTACGCATCAAATGTATAAGCGATCTAGAGCCTATTCATTTTAACTAGTAACACATTTAGAAAAGCCCAAGTTATACCCTATTGAAACTGATTGCTTAAAGTTAAGATTAAGTCCTTGTGCAGAAGCTTCTTTGCTTGCTAGCGATGATGTAAATCAACCGAGCTAGCACAAATAAGGTTTTCTTCTTTTTCCGTTTGTTTGTTTATCTGTTCATGTTTGGTTCGCATTCATTATAAATTTTTAAAACTAAGTTCAAGTTTGGTTGGTTTATTAATGGTTTGGTTTATTAATAAGTCATGCCCCTGCCATTCCCGTTCTGAATCAGATGGTTTATCTAATTCCTCGTCAGAATCATCTGATAGAGAACCATCTTCAGCTTGAATGTAAGTATCATTGAGGGAAAAAAAAACTGCTAAATAATGCACAACTTTTGGGTACCACATCAAATTGCTACTATTAACTAACTACCATTCGAAGTTGAAGAATGACCAAAGTCTGAAATTGGCAGCTGCAAACTTTCTGAATAGAGCACTTGAGCCAATTTATTATCCATTTCTCTTACATTAAATGATGTAACTTGTGATTCAGAATATTAACTAGGAGTTAAAAAGAAATTTTTGGTACATGTTAGTGGGAATAATTTTGCATAACAAAAATTAGATACTATAAAAGGACCAGATCAATTTCATTATAATAATTCGAGTTAATTTAATACGAACCCAATTAAATTCAGGCATGAATAATAAATTCAAAATATTTTTCTCGATTGCACGATGAACACTTGTACTATCAATTGCCAAGAAGTGCGATGCATTCCCCAATAATTGCAGAGAAGTTTCCATTAATCAAATTAAAAAGAGCTTTCTTAGCACAATATTCCACATTTTTTTCTTATTTCAATGTTAACTGTAATTAATTAATATTGGTTCATTCTTTGCTAACTCTCTGGACAGACATGCCCTTTAAAATTGGTAACCCGTTCACTAGGGTGAGTTGTTCGTCATGTGTTGCATGTGGAAGTAGCTAGCTTTGTCAGGCAAATGTATAATCATTATCCTCATCTATTAAATTACCCCTCTTCCATGCACATGATTTATAACCAATACAGCATTCTAGACATTATTCCATGAAAAACAATTTTTTTTTTTAAATTTTCCCGAAGCCCCATCGAGGAGTTGGATCGAGGCAAGAGAAAACTTTGAAACTATCTGTCTTAAGCATCTTAGCATGTTTCAAACATATAATTATGATGTCTTCTGATATTTTCTACTTATGAAATCGCTCTCAACCTTGACTTAACACAGGATCTAATTAAGTAATTGATGATTATTGGATTAATTTGCCTTTAAAATAAATGAAATATCTCAACAAAATAAGACCATTAATAGCCAGGATATGAACATATAGTCAACTAGTAACACAGTTACATAAAACAAGTTTATAAGTTTTGTAGAATTAAGAAGTTCCTCTTTCTGTTATAAATAGCACCGATCATTGTCTCCTTTTTATTCTGAAACTTCAATCACATTCTTCTTCTTCTTCTTCTTCTCTCTCTTCCATCATCACCATCATCCATTTCCCACTATCTAACGGGATCTTCCAGGATGACTAGAAAGTCCCACTCTGTTCTACCTATCAGCTTTGCCATCTTTTCATGTTTATCTTTAGCAAATGCCAATGCCAATGTCAATGTAAATCGAAATGGCAATGGTTTTCACAGGAAACAACAGATCAGCAATTGCAATATGTATGAAGGGAGGTGGGTGTTTGACAACTCTTATCCTTTCTACAACTCATCAGCCTGTCCGTTCATCCGTAAGGAATTTGATTGCCAGAAGTATGGCCGCCCTGATCACCTCTACCTTAAATATAGATGGCGGCCAAGCAATTGCAAGTTGCCAAGGTACATTGCTTTGCTTGCTAGCCATATAAATATATATATATATATATATCATGATGATCTCCCTCACTATCTTCATGTTTCTGCTTATTACTTTACTTCATTATTTCTCTAAATACAATTCAATTGGTATATATCTCATCATCTCCCTCACTGTCTTCATCTTTCTGCTTATTAGCTTACTTCATTATTTCTCTAAACACAATTCAATTGGTCTTATATTTGTCATTTTCTGGTTCTCTTCTGTTGTAATGTTAGTTATATAGTTTAGTTGTATGCTTAGTTTTGAAGAATAGGCTCCATTAATTTCATTGTTCATGCTCTTTATTTTTGGTATCAGTTTCATTGAAAACAAATCAAACAAACAGTTTGCATTAAATTTTTGGAGGAGAAATTAAACGGTATTACAGCCTGCTATGAGTTGTATGATATGAAAGGTCATATTAATGGAAATAATTGAAAAGTACATTAGAACTAAAAAGCAAAATAGATAAAAGAAAAGTCAAGTTTGTTTAATCATGGTAAAGAATTTTTTTTTCCATATAAAAAAGTCGTCGTATGAGAATGAGGAACTGTAAAAGAATTACAGATGTTAAAATTCAAACTTCAATCTATCGAATGTTATTTTTTTAAAATGTTTATATGAATCAACTAAGCTAAACTCAACTTCATCACAATAAAAAATTATATAAATATATTTTGCTAACAAGTGTTACACACTTATTTAAGATTAATTAAGTTACTATTTGTAATTTTTTTGTATTATGAAATATGATAAACTTAACAAGTACCCACAAAATAACAATCAGCAAAACCTTTTATAAAGAATTTACAAATAACTATATAGTAGGAAAAACAAACTCCAATTGAGGAAATGTAACTATTATATTTTGAAAACTGATCATTATTGTGTTTTTGAAAGTTGAAATTGATGTGCAATGTGATGCATTCCCCAGTAATTTCTTGGATTTGAAATGCATCATATCATGTGCTCTCATGCAATACAATCTAAAGTAGAAGAATTAGTGGAAAAGGCAAAAGCAAGATATAAAAATAAAAATGCATCTATATCTTTGAAATACAGCATTTACTTTTTAGTTAGAAAGTGGGAGAGAGACATGACATTTGAGGTTTGGTCGTTGCCCCACAGTTTTCAATTTGTTAAAATTTTCACCTAATTTTCTATCCATTATTGATGGTCAAATCAGCCTTTAATCAAACGTTTCTTTCATTTCCCAGTTTGCTTCTAATACTGAGTTAGGAACAACTCGATTAATGACAGGTTTAATGGACAATATTTTTTGAAGAGATTCAAAGGCAAAAAGATCATGTTTATTGGAGACTCTGTAAGTCTCAACCATTGGCAATCATTGATATGCATGCTTCACGCTGCAGTGCCTAATTCAAGTATAATCAGACAGGAGTTGAATAGCAACAGCATTTCCGCTGTCACATTCCAGGTAATCTGTAATAAAAATTTATAGTCTATATATGCAGTTCATAAATTATATAAGAATTTATAATTAGAAACGTCTTACACGATTGATTTGTCAGGACTACAACGTATCGGTGATGCTATTTCATTCGCTGTACTTGGTAGATGTTGACGATGAAAATATTGGCAGAGTTCTGAATCTGAATTCGATCAGGAATGGCAATCTATGGAAGAACATTGATGTTTTAGTTTTTAACACATGGCTATGGTGGTACCGTAGAGGATTGAAACAACAGTATGAGCTCTACAATTCAAGCATAAAAAAAAAAAAAATCATTTTTTACATATAATTAATGAGCTAATTAAGAAGAGCTAAAAGATTTGTGTTGTTAAAACTGCAGATGGGATTATATGAAAGTTGAAGGGAAGATTATGAAAGACATAGATCGTATGGCTGCTTTTCGAACAGCTTTGACAACATGGGCCAAATGGGTTGATTCAGATGTTGATACCAGCAGAACTAGAGTTATATTTCAAGGAATTTCTCCTTCCCACTACAAGTGAGCTGCTTTTCCCATTTTTTCCCCCCTCATATCCTCACTGTATCAACTGGGGTCCGCAAAATAATCCAATACCTCAATTCATAATATTTATTAAAATGCTCTCTTTTAATTTTATAATTATTTTTTATATATATTTTAGTTAAGATTTCTTAGTTTTCTATAAGACTTTATCATATGTATTTGATTTAATTTTGTAAAATTAATATAATATAAAACATTAAACAAAGATTCAAGATGAGTCAAGGGGTTGAAAGCTGAAGTCTTAATTAAAATCAGGTTCGAGATGGAATTCAAGTAGATGCGTGTCAACTCTAATATCACCAAGAAATTAACATACTCTTTTGACTGACTCTATTTCCATATGAAATCTTTCACAGTGGTACAGAATGGAATGAGCCAGGGGTGACAAATTGCTTAAAGGAGATGATACCGTTCAATGGATCAGTTTATCCCGTCGGGTTGCCTCAGGCAGCAAATGTGGTCAAAGATGTTATAAGTAGCATCAAGAAACCTGTTCATTTGCTGGATATTACAGCTCTTTCCCAGCTAAGAAAAGATGCACATCCAAGCTTTTATAATGGCTTCAAGGGGATGGATTGCACCCATTGGTGTGTCCCTGGCCTCCCAGATACATGGAATCAACTTCTTTATGCAGCTCTCCTCACTTAAGCTGACAAACTAAAGATGAAATAGATGTATTAACCTTCTTATAGGTAATAATAGAGATTTAATCCTGCAGGCATGTTAAAAATAAAATAAAATCTAATCATTCTTTTTGTATAAATTATTTGTTTTGCTGTTATACATTCATTGAAACATAATAAATTTGTAATTTCTTGGCAATTGACAAAGAGTAACATGGCAATGCATTTAGATTTTCCCCATTGGGAAATCTTTAGATCAAATCCAAAATGGCCAATTTTCAATTTGCCTTCTCTTCCCTCACCTACAATTTTATTTTCTTCTAAATAGTATGACATTGCATATGCTACAACTCAGAATAAGCTGAATTACCTATCTCCCTCTAATACCCACAATGAAGAGCAGAAACAAGGAAATTATAATTGAAGGGTATTCTTCAAAAGCAAGCTTAAAAATATACATGAGAATACAATAAAGTATGTCCTATGTATCGTATTGTATTGTATACATGCATTATTATTTTACCTAAAAGGACAATTATGTAGATCTGCTACATTGTCTTAAGTCCTATACATATTATATATATTGGAAATGAGAAAACAAACAAAACAAAATCACCCTAACTTAAGCAAGTGAGTAAAAATTTAAAGAAACTTCCTAACATTTTGATACAAAAGACCTATATATATATATATATATTATATCAGTTGCAGCTCGATTCTCCATTTAAAGGTAAGGTGTGACCCACTGTTACAAGGGAGCCAATTCTGTAATCATGTTCTTGGCACATGCACGATAGTACAAGGTTGAATACCATGCGAACGATAAATAAGTTGTGGCTCCTATATTTGTTTGTAGAATAGAACATATGCTTGGTCATGCAACACCTTGCTTGTCCCAATAGCTGTGACAGAGGCATCATCAAATCGCAGCCATTGGCCATTGGGATAAAGAGCATCAGCTGTATAATGCCCCTTGGAGGGCTCTCTTCCATGATGGGTTATTGTAGCAACAAGTTCATACTTTCGGCCCTATAAATTAAAGTACAAAAATAAACATTGAATATAGCATTGGCTTGCTGAGAAATTAGGTGGCAAAAATAAAGAAGAACTAATGCAAAAGAAGACATGCAGCAAGGAAGCTACTCAGCATTGACTAAAAGCTGCTTCATACTTCATAATGTGAATTTGCAAAAGCAAAATAATGCAACGCAATTGTATTTAAACAAGTGAACGAAGAGAAGTACTACCTCAGTGGATGGAGAAACAAGTAGTTCCCGACCCAATACCAACTCGAGTGGGAAGCGTACAGGTTTATGCAACTTGGTACTCCCTTGGCTTCCATAACTAAAACGCATCAGGTGCAAAATCATAATCTTTGAAAGTGTCTGTATCTTGACAGATTTTTTGGCAGTGACAACACCAGCCTGATGGGCATAAACAATTAAGAATTTCCAATTTATCACAAACAATATCTAAACATACAGGAAAAAATGCGACAAATAACACAAAGAAACACTCAAAAGTATAAGATTTACAAAACAAATAGATATAGTCGCCAACAGCAAAAGGAAACAATTAAAAGAAAATAAATACCTTCCCAGCTGTTGATGCACGATAACCCTCAAGGTATTCTGGTGCAGAAAACAAACGAAGTGCATCTTCAATAGTATGAACACCTTCAGGGTAGATATCAAGGTGGAGCAATAGAAACGGTTGAACAGTAGCAGAAGCCTTGTTTCCTGCCCCACAAAACAAATTAAGAAAAAGAAAAGATTAAAATGTTCATAAAATGACCAGATAACAGAGCGCGAAATCCACCCAAGAAACACAAAGTAACATTGGGATATGACAGATGCAGAAAACCAAGTTTGAATGAGTATAAGTATTTCCACTTTGTCTACAGATCAAATTTTACAAGCCTAAATTGCTGGAATTATCCGGTTGACTTCTCCATGTCAGTGTTTAGCTTGTTTGAGCAAGTTTATGGTAGCTACAATCATGAAGTAAAGAAAAAAGAAAGAAAAGAAAAAAACACAAGTTGGCAAACCCCATAAATACATGTAATCAAACAAATAACCCCATCAATTGGCTATTTTCATATCATCCAATATACTTTGCATCAATAGCAAATGTCCTACCTATTGCCTTCACCACACTTCTCAACTGTCCTCCAAAAATATCACTTAACTCTGAAGGAAGGAAACTTTGAGTTCTTGTGATTGCTGATTTGTTTTTTGGTCCAACTGTCTCCCATTCATCATCTTCTACAGAAGAAACTAGGGATGACCTGACCCCATTAGAGCTACCGGACCGCCCTTGAAGCTTAACCAATTCATCATGCATTTGATCCATGATAAAACTTAAAAACTCCTGAGCATCTTCCTGCCTGAAAAGATGATAAATAAAAAATCATCACAATGTTATTAGAAGACAAACAGTTGTCTAAGTTGCTAGACATTGAATACTACAGGGTTAAATCTATTTAGCATTCTGATTTCAAGCATATACAAACATTTCAACCAGTCACAGTATTTCTTGTAATAAAATCCTGATGAGGAAGCTGTAGCAAGGTGGCCCTAGATTACTAAACAATTGACACCAAAAGCAAGGAGAGAGGGATTGATAGGTTAGATAACTAAGCTCTCAAACACTTTTAGCATTTCGGAAAGGGTTTAAATGATATCAAGAGGGCCAAAACAAGCATGTATAAATCCATGATCATGGAGGTTGATATTTCACTACTATCATGTTATCAACTTGTCAATTTTTGTTATTTTAAGAGAAATGGTCCATGCAAAGAATGTAGCTTGGGACTGGTAAAAAGTATAATTACAGAAATAATACTGATGTAGAAAGCATGCAAACCTTGGTCTACCAGATATGCTATTTGGCACATCTGGAGTAAAACTTTCAAGGACAGGTTCAAACATGGCAGGGCTGAATGGCCTACCAATCTCAAGGACTGCTGTATCTTTTTTCTTTATATTAGAATCGTTAGATGGCACATCAAAGTCAGATATAAACTCTGCAAAAGAAGTTAATATTGGATAGCCAACCTATCAAATCAAAGCCAAACAAAAGCGCTGGTTAGTTGAATCTATTGACAAGTTCATATTTACTCACCTTGAGATGGTCATTTATTAGTGCATAAGCTCAAGGAAACAAGATAATTATACAACAAACCTTGGGTATATTACAGAATCTAAGTTGCTGCAAGAGCTGGACAAAAGGAGAACAGGATAGGAGAGCCTGTAAAGTGGCATTGAGAAAGCATAAATTTCCAGAATTAATTAAGCCTCGGGGTAATAAAGTTTTTACAACTTTAATTGGATCCTTGGGTGCCTTCGGAATGTCTCCTTGAGCAGAAGATCCTAATGAAATATCAATCACCCCGTTCTGATCTCTATCCTCTATACCATCGCTCTCAAGGACATGAAACTTCAAACTTCGAAAATCATTCAAGGGACCGTATTCATTTAGAGATACGTGCAGTGGAGCTACATCAATGCCTTTTGCATTCAGTTGTTTTACACCATTACTGAGGCTAGAACTACTGCTGGAACTCTTAGTACTTTCAGTTTCTTTTGGAGTTTGAAGAGTAGTTGAGGAAAGATCTGTTGCTGTTTTTCTGCATTTTTCATCCTCAATTAGTGATGTTGAGGATAAAAGTTCAACTGGCCCGTTTGTGGAACTTGGCTGGTTGCTCAAATTACCATTGGCACTACCTAAAGACCCCCCAGCTGCAAAATTCAAAGAACCAAATTGCAATTCCTTCTTTTCCACAGGCTTTTCAGCTTTCCTGGTTGACTGCTTCGACAGGAATGACCTGGTTTCATCTTCAGTAAATGACCCAAAAACAAATACCTGTTAAAAGCAAGGAAAACAGTGGAGCCACAATTCTGATTAGAGGCCCAGGCAATTTCTGGCTCATTCATAAGCAAATGAAATATTAATAAGGCTTGTCTTAAAAATGGAAAAGGCAAAACCTCCTTTTCATCATTCATAATAATTCAATTTCAACCGAATCATATTTGTTATGTAGGTAAACCCAACTCACAATCATCAATCAATTAAAAAACTTTAATGCTGAAAAAGAAAGAGCGCTAAACCCATCAGAAAACAAGAAATTCCTAAACTTTAAGTGCTTAACAAGAAAACAAAAGTATAACCACACCAGGAACAGCTACATTTTGTCCAATTAACAAAAAACCGGGTAAAAAAAATACTAAAAGAAATTGAAATCTTTAGAGGCAAGGAAGGGGAAGGGGACAAACCTTAGAATCAGTCATGTTTTATACAAAGGGGAAGTTTGAGAGGAAACGAGAGGTATAGAGAAAGATCAAAGCCTAGGGCTTGAGAGGATCCTGAAGAAGCAGAGAAGAAAGAGGGTTTGACTGAAGAAGACATGAAAAATGAAGCAACTTTGAAGGGAGATAAAGAGAGAGCATTTATTGGAAGAACCCTCTCGTCGATCCTCGTCAACTTCACCAAAACGAAGCATCGTCTGCTTATAAATCCCACTGAAACGAAATTTTAATCCTTTACTTGTTTGCTGGTTCTTTTTTTGGAACATATATTTATATATACTTTGATTTGTAGGGTTAGGATTTTTTTTATGGCAGGGAAAAGGAGACTGCTTGTATTTGCGGATTGCGGTGCCGTTTTCGAAGGTCCAGTTTTAGAAATATCCAGCTGTCCTGTGCCTGCTGCTCCCTTGATCGGGTTATGGGATAATTTATATATTTTTATAGTGTTTAAAAATATTATATATTTTATATTAATTTTTATAAATTAATAATTTATATTATATAAATTTTAATTAATTAATTTATATATATCATATATTTTATTTTTTAATATCATATCATATTTTAATTAATTTTTTATATTATATTTTTATTATGTAATAATACCTTGTTTAAAATTGGAAGCTCATTGCTCTCGTCTAATTAACAAAAGTAAAAAGATTAATCAATTACTATTTTTAGTAATTGGATCAGTTTTTGGCCATTCAAATTTGGCTTTTTTTAGTAAGAAAAATGAAAAAAAAATGAAATATAAGAAAATTATTTAACAGACAGTCACTAGAGTTTTTTTTTTATTTCATTAAAATTAAAAGATGACCACATATATATTAAGACATATTTAAAACATAAAATTAATATAATAAATAAAAATAAAGATAATATTTTAATCTTATTTATAGAATTTAAAAGTTTATATTATTAAATTTTTGGGTAAAAGGAAAATTCATAAGGGCATGAATTTACCATAAATGCATATTACTGTACTTACGTTAGATTTATTTTTATCATGTTCGAATCTCAAACTTATTAGATTATACACCTTTGCATGATTTCGGAGATTTTGAACAACCCTTTTCTCTTGTTATTCTGAACCTATGAATCCTATTCCTTGTCGAGCCAGAGTTTAGTGGAGCCCTTTAGGCTTTAGCATTAAAAGGAATGAATAAAACTGTAAGAAATGAACCTTTTATACTTTATGCAGATTTAATCATTAATCACATGTGGGTGCTTATGAGCATAGGCAGTCGGCTCATAACGGGACTGAGCTCATGATTTTGAGCAATCATTTCATCTCGTAACGCTGGCTGCACAAAAGATGAATGTATTAATCTCTGCATTCAGCATTTTGGGAAAACTGGGGAAATCTGGAAATCCTGTTAACAGTGTTTGCTTTATGAGTACTACTTGCATCTGTCCTCAATGTTAAAGCCTTAAAAGTTACGATATCTGCCAAAATTGAAAGAGAGAGGCTTATAAACTTGCTGAAGGTATTAAGTAATGATCAAGATAAATGAAGTTGATGAGTTGAGATCACAACAGTATATTTAATTAAACTGCAACATCATAGTTCGATCTAAAGCTCAATGAAGGTTAATGAAATGACTTGGTCCTTCTTTGTGTGTGTTAGGGAGGGGGGAGGGATTATTACTCATGGAATAGTCTTACAAAAGGGAAAAGCATACCGAGACTGCCCTGTGCATATTCGGACCCAGCAGCAGAACCGCACCCCCTTTAGAGGAGAAAAACAACCTGAGCTGATCCGATAGAGATTATATCATTAGCCTGCATCCACCTGTCAACTAAGCCTGATTAATCCTAACACCAGTCCTTGATGACAACTCCAAAGAAGGTAACCTGTTAGCTCAAGGGGGTGCAAGGGAATCTCTCAAGCAGGCTGTGGTGTTTAGATAATTAGGAGAACTAGCAGATCAGGCTAATGGAAAAATATGTACCGGACTTTAATTCTTCATCTAGATAGCAGTGTGGAACCCTTTCGTTTTAATTTAGATTCCAGACCAAAGAACTTCAATCCTGAGAGCACAAGGTCCGCTGCTTTCTTCTCCATATATTCAATTAATATTTCATCATACACAATCATATTAACTTCAGTTAGAAGTTTGCGTGATCTCAAATTCGCAAATACCTTCCTTGCCTCTTCTATGGTCCTATACTTGCACATGCCAGATATAATGGCAGAGCATATAACATTATCTGGAGGCAAACCTTCTTGCATCATTTCATTCAACACTTCCATCACTTTCTCAGTGCCTGATTTACAGGCATGAAGAATAGTAAGGGCGTACTTAAATGCCATGGGCCCACTTGTAACACTACCTAAGCAATCACGAACAAGCATCATAGCTGCATCGATTTCCCCAACTTTGCAGAGACCTTTAGCAAGAGAATAGTAAGCATCAATGGAAGGAACACAAGACATCTCAATAATTTTGTTATGGCAGATGCAAGCGTCCTTGATATTCTCATCTTCAACATAACATATAATTGCATTACTATATGTAGAGGAATCAGGCTCACAATTCAAATCCTTCATTTCTTGAAAGAGCGATAATGCTTGCTTCACCTTCCCAGTCTTGTGGAGGGCCACCATTAAAATATTGTAAACCGGAACACTACAGTAACCTTTCAATTTTAACTCATCAAACACTTGTACAGCCATTACTGTTCTTTCCTCCTCCTCAACCACAGACGAAAAGAACTTAGAAAGATCATCATTAACAGAAAATCCTAACTTCTGCATCTGCTCTAGCAGCTTAAAAATGTCAGACATTCGTCTCATCTCTGCAAATGCCAGCAACATGGGATTCACAGTTGCAAATTCCGGCTCTAAACCCTCCTGAACTGTAAGCTGGAAAAGCTTATATGCTCTATCAACCCGCCTCGCAGCACACAAGCCCTCAATAAGTGAATTGTAAATCCCCAAATCAGCCCTGTACCCTGAATCTATCAAATCCTTCAACAAATCACAAGCAGATCCAACCTTCCCATCCTTCACGAATGCTTCAATTAAAACACCATAGGTCACCCTCTCAATCAATATGCCTTTCTTTTTCATCTCCCTAAACAACTCATACCCCCTCTGCACCCTTCCTCCCTTACACAACCCTGCAACTAACGTCACATAAGCCATCACATCCGGCTCTACCCCATCTCTCCCCATCTCATCCCAAACAAGCAAGCATCCATCCAAGTTTCCTTCGGAAACCAAGATCCTAATCATAGCTGTGTAGGCAAAAACATCCGGCTTACATAACATCTCCCTCATCCTCCCCAAAACCTCTAGCATTTCATCTATCCGCCCCGCCTTACACAAACCCTTGATCAAAATCATGTATGTGATGCTTTCCTCCACCAAACCATCCCCTCTAAAATCCTTGTATACTGACAATGCTAAATCTAAATAACCCGTTTTGACCAATGCATCCATTATTCTATTATACAAGAAAACACGTGGTTTTATTCCAAAATTCTTCATTTTCTGATACACATAATAAACCCTTTGTCCTCTATTGTTATCAGCATGCATGCGTATTAAAATTTCAAACTGTTTTTCAGTTGGTGGCTTCCCTTGGGAATCCATTAGTTCTGGTAACTGATCAGCAGCTCGAAAACGACCATTTCTATCGAGGCAATAAGCTAAAGCATTATAAGAAGCGAAATTATGTTTAAATCCTTTCTGCTTACCAGCCCAATGGAAGAACTTGGAAGCCAGAACAGGGTCATTTTGGACTTTGAGCACTTCCGTCACAAGCGAGGCAGTGACACGACGGAGCTTGTTGAGTTCAAAGACAACGGTTGGTCCCCAAGTGTAGTGGTTCTTGCGGAAGGCATCGATGATGAACCGAGCAATTGGGGAGAGTTTTGGGTTTTGGTGTGGACTGGGGACGGAGGGTGGTGATGGGTTCTGAGAGAGGTGATGCGGATCCCATTTGCAGAGCTTGAAGGGTGCTGAAGGTGGTGGAGGGGTTTGGGACGTTTTGAGGATTTGGCGGTTGGAAAAGAGGCCACCGTAAACAACAGGGCGATTTTGAGAAGGCTTCCGGTGACCATAGAAGAAGTAAGGTTTTGGGGTTTTAGCCGGCACCGGGATGGACTTGGGTGGCATTTTGGATTCTATTGGCTAATTTTGATGTCCCTATCCTTATGATTTCTCCAGTTCCTGACTCCCTGGCTCTGGCTTCTAATAAGGGTTGCTTTAGATGCTATCTATACCCTATATATATGAAAAACAATATCCCCAATTCATTGAATGACACTGAAGTTTCACCCAAAAAACATACTTGGGCTAAAAATACCCATCAAAAACCGGTAAAACTGATGAACTGGTCAAACCAGGTTCTAGCATAATGACTAAATGATTCAATAAGAAAAATACAGACAAGAAATCAAACACGGAAAGAAAATAGCTAATCAGCTATTAGGTAACAATAAAAAGGAGAAAGTATAAAACATAAAAGCCATAACAGGACAATTAGTTGATCAAGCTAATGGCATTCAAGTTATTAATAACGTACTCCAATAACAAAAAAAAAAAGAGACAACAAAGAAAAACCCAGAAAGCAACTGATAGACAATCAGCCAATTAGCTAAAGAAAATGAGGAGAAAAGAGAAAAGCAATCCATTTGGGAAAATTGAACTGACCTGACCAGCTGAGACAGGGAAGCAAAAGGGATTCTTGGGAAGAAGTTAATGAAGAGAGGGCCGACAATTAAGAAAAAAAAAAAATCGAAGTCCATGAACATGAAGAAGGTGGCTACGGGTTTAGCCGTTTAGGTGAAAAATGGAAGGCAAAGCAGCTACCCGGATCCTGCTGTCCCAACCGGATCTGGTCTGAAAGTCCACCACCTTTTTTATCCCATCAGACTTTGGGCTAAAATCGAAAAGAAGTGAGATACAGTTTTAGGTTTTTCCTGTTTCAACCAATGGTGAGCCAGCCTTGAACGCAATTTTTAATCTTTGAATTCTCTAATAATAAAAATATTTTTATTTACATTTAATTATAAAATATAAAAATATTTTTTAAATTTATAAATAATAATTTAAATTGAGTCAAGCTCAATTTATATCTAAACAAAATATATAAAAATTTCTCAAATTATGATTTAAATTATGAACATTTTTATGTCTGTTACGTGTAAAAAAAAATAAGTAAAAAACCTATTTTAAAATAGAAGAAGTTGCGTGTAAGATTTTTTTTAAATATATATTACAAAAATATTAAAAGATATGAATAGTCTTATATTATTATTTGATTTTTTTTTCTTTTCAATAGATTTGGTATTATTTGCTCTTAACAACACCAAATTCAATTAGATAAT
>JAQSVH010000011.1:10297281-10309744 GCA_029448705.1 Adansonia digitata | reverse complement strand
ATCTCCCATCCGATGATTATTAATTCCAACAATTGTAGCATCCGAGAGGCCCCACGTTTGGGGGCTTCCAACATAACTCTAATGGTGTAATATATTAATATTTCCCCCACTAATGATATCAACTTAAACCCTAAGCTAATAAGTCTTTTGATTTCTTAATTCATTAGTGGTCGGTCTTCTTCTAGACAACATTCCATATATAATATAATATAATATAATTCAAGATTCAAGATTAGGTTTTTCTCCACATCTGTACTCATACTTTAAAGATTATTGAGAGGGAAGGCTAGCTAGCTAGAGGACTAGTAAGTGCAATATGATGTACTCAAAATTGCGTAATCTTTATATGGTTATATAATATAATATATGTTTTTAATGAATTAAGATGCTTAACTGTTTTGAACACTTAATTAGGACAGGTGTTGGATTTATTGCTATTTCTTTTAAGGATGTGACTTGTCGTAGAAGAGCAACTTTCTGGCTTTTAATCTTGTTCAATCATGTCACTTTTGTTTTGTTTTTTTATTTTTTTATCTTTTCTGGCATGTTGTTTAGGTCATTTTCACTTCAATTTGTTTTAAAGATATTTTTGAGATTCTAAGTTTTTATTTACCTAATGCAACTTCTAGTAATGGAAAGGATGGTCCACAATATGGAAGATTTTGCTTGTAGAATATCTCACATTGGATTACAAATTACTTTGGACGTTGCATTTTCCTAGGTAAACTAGTTATATATATATATATATATATACACACACACACACACACACACACACAGAATCTTTCGCAGTTGAGTTGCAATAGAGAGAAACTAGGAGAGTAGTATTTTCTTCCCAAGATCTAGCTTTCTGCTTTCATCAATGTATTGACTCCTATTCCTATAGCCCTTGCCGATTTCTCGTACTATTTTATGATAATTTTAAATATGTTATAATTATATAATAAAAAAATGATATAAAAAAAAATCAAAACAGTGATACTCGCTTTTACTTTCCAAATAATCTCTCACCAACAGAAAACTGATATCCAAAGAGAGCTTGGCTGAATTCCCCTATCGTTGTGCATATTCCAAAGTATGGTATATACTACAAAACTTTTTCACAGAAAGAGGTGAAAAAGCCAATAATTGCGCTACAGTATCTGATCACAAGAGAATCATTTGAGCTTGTTGAGTTGCTGGATACCAATGGTAAGGATTTAAAGTTAGGAACAATTTACCAGCAGAGGTAGCCAAAAGAAATGAATGGGGCTTCTCTGTACCTACCTAAGCTGTCATCCCCTGGTTCATTCTTTACATTTGCATAGCTCTCCAGGCGGGTCCAAAGGGGTCCCAACCTGACCAATTCAAAGACACTGAACCATAAAGGCATATAAGCATTTGAATTTCACATGTCACAAGGACCCCTTGCTACCCCACTCCACCATCTCCCTCAAATGAAACAAGGCCACCTCCCGGGCAGTCCTTCTCATCCAAAATCCGAAAGTATATATCTTATGTCTACATTCCAACACTGACACATTCAAGGGGAGCATTTATCAAATCATTCATTGGAGAGACATTGGGGGCATGGCTTGGGGATATCCTGACATAATAGGTACGTAGAGCAGTAGGCAATTCAACTTCCAACCAAAGCCATTTGCGTCTTATGCATTCTAATAACGGGAAAAAAAGTTTATCCTTAAACATAGTTTTAATCTGAAAATTTGTGGAACGTTGTTTGTTTTTGTTGTAAAATGTGCAAAGATTTTTGAAAATCTTTCTTGTGACTTTTTCTCTTCAATTTTGCTTATGTTTGATGGCTTCTCTTGGAAATAAAATAGACCAAAAGGGAAATTCGAAAAAAAATTTATTTAAGATTGTTGTTAGCATAGTTTATGAAATCAAAAGTCATGTTTTACCGTAATCACAACGTTAAATGAATTAAGCAAGTCATTAAAATGGGATTTTTTTGGAAAGTTAATTTCTGAATTAAAATAATTTTATTATTCTCATATCTAATTATTTTAATTTAAACATATTTTTTCAATTACAGTAATCAATATTGTACCTTGGGTTTACCATTTTGTAGTAGTACTGATACGTATTGGGATCAGTGTTCTTTTATATACCGTTTTAGATTTACTATTATTTTTCCAATATTTTTTCACATTTAGATTTATTTATAGCCCATTTCCAAGTTTTTAAATAAAATATGTATTATATACACATGCAAATATACATCTATTACAAATATATCTATGTTTATATGCCAATGTAAATTTTAAAAAGTATAAATATTTAATATCTAAAATTTTTAAACATCAAATAAATATAAAAATATTAAAAATACAGTAAATTATTATTAATTAAATTCAATAACTTAATTTAATGTTTATTTTTAAATGTAATTATGCAAAAATAAAAATTATAAAGATAAAAAATATTAGAAAATTATTTAAAAATTAAATAACTTAAAATTTTTTAAATAATAAAAAAAATCAAAGTCTATGGACCGATAGTACCGGTACTAATCAATATTACCCAGTATAGACTTCGCATAATATGATTAATAATTTTTCTTATTTGTTTTAATTTAAAATGTATAAAAATAAAAATATTCAATTTAATAGTAATGGAATTAAAATGCACCTTTTATAAAAATATTATGATTTAATTTTTATCCCTAATTATTAATTTAATTTTTTGTCTTTAATTCTAAATGTATAAAAATTAAATTACTTAAATTTTTAGTGCAATGGCTGATTTCCACTAAATGGTAAAGAACCGAAGTAGTTTGACCAAAGATATGTTGACTCAGCCACCCAAATCTTCCCCTTTAAATTTCCCCTCCTCATTTCTTCACTACCTTAACTCTTCTAGTCCACCCTTTGTTCTTGCTTTTGCTCATAAGTCACGTAGAAACAAAAAAACAAATAGGATACTCACAGCCTCTCTCGTCTCCTCGTCTATTCCATCTAAATTAATAAAAATAATAGTAATAAAACAATGAGCTATACACTTGTTAGCTTTCCCAGACCAAAAAACATGATTTTCTTAAGAAGCTTCATGATCTTATTCCTCATCTGCATAACCATTAAAATCAACCTCTGCTTTCTAAGCGTTCCTTCTTCACTAAGAACACTTTCCATTGATGGTTATTTCGATTTTGAGCATGTTCACCATGCAGCAAAAGATTTTGGCAATAGATACAGTTTCCTTCCTTTGGCAGTTCTATACCCCAACTCCGTTTCTGATATTGCCACCACTATGAATCATATTTGGCAGATGGGTCCTCGTTCAGAAGTCACAGTTGCGGCTAGAGGCCATGCCCACTCACTCCAGGGACAGGCACAAGCTCATCGAGGAGTTGTGATCAACATGGAATCGCTACCAGGCCGCCATCAAATGCAGTTTTACACTGGGAACTTCCCCTATGTGGATGTCTCTGGTGGTGAATTATGGATAAATATCCTGCGTGAAAGCTTGAAACATGGGTTATCACCGAAATCATGGACCGACTATCTGCATTTAACAGTTGGCGGTACTCTTTCCAATGGTGGGATCAGTGGACAGGCATTTCGGCATGGACCGCAGATCAGTAATGTTCACCAACTGGAAGTTGTTACAGGTTTGTTGTAAGTAAATTCAAGGACAATAATATATGCTGACAAAATTCAGCATCAAAGAGAGAAGCATCTATGAGATACATAGAATGAAACATGAGCAAATTATCATAACATTTACTTTATATTTGTCTTGTCCGACTTAAAAATTCTTTTGAAACTGAAATTTTGGTTGGTAGTAGCTTCTCCCGCTAATGCATGCTGTAAAATCACCATATCCTTAGAGTTTATCAATTAGTTGCTATAGGAAATCAAAGAAGCAACCAACTGAAGATGGACAATACTTGAATGCAGGGAAAGGAGAAGTGGTAAATTGCTCAGAGAAGCAGAACAGCCATCTCTTTTACAGCGTTCTTGGAGGACTCGGTCAGTTTGGCATCATAACACGGGCACGAATATCTCTGGAACCAGCACCTGAAATGGTAAACATGGAAATAATTATGCTAGAAGACTGCATAAGAAAAATGTGTTAATTTAGTTGAAAGCTTGAAACTACATTTCTTATGACAATTCTCCTCGTTGAACAGGTGAAATGGATTAGGGTGCTGTACACAGATTTTGCCACATTTGCCAGGGACCAAGAGCATTTAATATCTGGAGAAAGCATATTTGACTACATTGAAGGATTTGTGATAATGAACAGGACTGGTCTTTTAAATAACTGGAGGTCATCCTTCAATCCGCAGAACCCTGTACAAGCCAGCCAATTCAAGTCAGATGGAAGAACTCTCTTCTGTCTAGAATTAGCAAAGTACTTCAACCCTGAAGAAGCAACTGTAGTAAATCAGGTGAGGCAATCTTCACCAACTAAACTACAAATTGATCATCAAAACGGGCGCTTATATATTTCCCTTAAATATGCAGGATATTGAGAGTTCATTGTCTCAGTTAAACCATATTCCATCAACACTTTTTGCATCAGAAATTCCATACATTGGGTTTTTAGACAGGGTTCATATTTCTGAGATCAAACTCAGGTCAAAGGGCTTGTGGGAAGTTCCACATCCATGGCTAAATCTCCTCATCCCCAGAAGTAAAATCCGCATTTTTGCTCAACAAGTGTTTGGCAATATCCTTGCAGACACAAGCAATGGCCCCATCCTCATCTACCCGGTTAATAAATCGAAGTAAGAATTTCGGGAAAAAAAAATTCGTCACTTAATATTCATGAGTTTCATTGATTGATCGACAGTTAATTTTGATTACAGGTGGGACAATAGAACTTCTGCTATTATACCAGAAGAAGATGTTTTCTATTTAGTGGCATTCCTTTCTTCTGCAGTACCTTCTTCAACTGGAAGTGATGGCTTAGACCACATCTTAGCTCAGAACAAAAGAATCTTAGAATTCTGCGACATAGCTGGTCTTGGGGTAAAGCAATACCAGCCTCACTATTGTACACAAGATGAATGGCAATCCCATTTTGGCCCAAAATGGGAAGTTTTCGTCCGGAGAAAATCCACTTACGATCCCTTGGCAATACTTGCTCCTGGCCAAAGAATCTTTCAAAAGGGAATAGCTTACTCATGATAACATCCTTGTTATAAATGTTTTTTTTTTTTATCTAAAAAAAAAAAAGAAAAAAAAGGATTCTGCAGCACGCATGCTCATGTTCTAGCCACATATGCTGCACATTCATGCGCCTCGGTGCCTCTGAAATAAAATATTTCTAGGACAATGAGAAGGCTTAAGGATAGTAGAATTTTTTTTTCAGCCAAAAAGGCTTAATCCGAATGATAAATAATGCTGTGTTATCATTAGTGTTCAAAAAGTAGTGAAATTCCTTGCCTAAAGGGGAAAAAAAGAATGAAATTGTAGAGATATTAGTCCAACGAATATAATTTATGATTACGGTTAGGCAAATATGCTTCCATCGTTCAAGGAGGCAGCCCAGGATCCCTGGGGGGTAGGGTACTACGAAAGGAAGTTGATCATGGATTATCAATAAACTCAGAATTGATTCTTCTTGGACTGAAGCCCGAGAGGTTAACAGGGAGTGGGGACAGACTGTAAATTCGTCGGCAATATGTCTACTTCACGTCTACTTGCATTGCATGGCAGTCAATCTAGAAATCAGTGACTTCACAAGTCAGTTAGTATAATTTATAAACTTTCAAACCGGAGAGATAACAAGTAAGCTTGCCTTGGAATATACTCTAAAATTGCATGAAGACGTAGCTGACTCCGATATATTGCTTTTCTATTGACACTTAGAAAGTTAAACATGCTGGTTGAAAACTCTAATCTAAAGGGGGGGGGGGGAAATCATTTACAATCAAAATCACTCCAATCAACACATTTCATCAGTGATAAACATGGAACTATAATTCATGATAAGATTCTAAGGAAAAAAAAGTAACTCCAGTTATCATAACTATATCAGAACCCAAGAATTAGGTCAAGAAGCGAAGATTGGTGGGTAATGCATGTCACAATCAGGCAGCCAATGGAATATGAGTGGCTGTAGTGATGAGTATATATAGCATGTGAAAGTTCGCCTACAATTTTCCAGCTTCCAATGATATGATTGATGAGTATGATACCTTACGCTTAGACTCAAGTTTACTCACAATCAAATGCAGCGATGTTTCATGTATTTTGTCTTAAAACAACTGCGAAATTCAGAAGGACCTTCAAGCAGTAAACACAAAATTAAGATATATTAAAGATACAACTAGGGGATCCATCAGCCTATTGAAATTGAATTGTTAATCACACTTCTCCAAAAATATAATGGTAGGAAAAAGATTGACTACAACACATGAATGCTACTAAAATCCAACTGAAACCTTAATATCTTACGTGATAAAACATTGATAAATCAGGGATTGTTAGTTAGCAAACATTTAAGTGGTCAAACTACCTAAGAAAGATGATTATAAACTATATGTAAGCTGCATTACAGAATCAAAGTAGTCACAAAAGGAAAGTTAAATCCATCAAGGTTCACTATCCAAACTGAGGCCAAGTACCATAAATGGGCTTGTCATATAGCTCATGCCAAGGATGATGGGTTTTTAATGTGTCATGAATAAACAAAACAAAGATTTCCCCCTCGTTGAAACTCAAGGAAAGAAAATAAGAATAAAGAAAGAAATAAGGACATCACATGACACTGTAAATCCAAGGATCTCAACTGGTATGCATTGACTGCTGAACAGAAAAGCTATGGGCAGGAATGGTAAAAGCAAAATGCTGAAGAATCACTTCACTAATTGAGAAGTCTAAAGTGATTTAGGGAATCCTATATCCTACTGATTTATACCAGCTAGAAAATTACATTATAAGATAGTTTGGCACAACGCAAACTAGTACTAAACAACATAATCCTATACATGAATCTGCATAGAAAAATTATTTTTTCAAGAAAAAAAATGGAAAAATGCAAAAATTAGCCCGACAAAACACAAATAAACATTGTAAAGAAAGATAACATCTTCAGAGAAATGGGAATATGCTTAGCAAGCAAGCATGCCAAACTGCATGGAAAGTTTCATCAAGTAAGGGTATGCTTTAGATCAGAAAAGTCATTCCATTAATATCAAAGTAAAGGTTTTTACATATTTCTAGGGCTTAATCCAAGAACAAAGTGGATTACCCTACCTAAATCTTTTTCTATATGGATGAAGTTGCAATGACATAGATTTAACTTGGAACAACCTTTCCAACGGATGGAGCTGAACGTTCTCCATCATGTTGTTTTCCATCCCAAAGACCATTTGAATACGAGCTTATTGGGATCTAAAAAATGAGAAAGGAACCTTTTTTCTGGCATAACTTAGCCTAAACAGATAAAATATCCATAATAGATGCATGTACAATGAACAATGTGACTAGACCTAATCTGCACAATGAAATCATTTAGAAGCAAAACAGCATATTCCAAAGGCACAAATGAGCCCAAGGTGAAAAAAAAAATCCTAAGAACACACATGAAACAGTTGAAAAATGAAATTATCTCATTTTAGAAGAGCAATTGCAATGGTTGAATATATGCAATAAAGCATTGCAGCTCAAATGATAACGCAATAAGCACTGGCGTATGACAAGAAAGATAGATTGTAAATCATGGATGTACCAACATCACAACCAAGCTAATTTAGCTTCAAAATGAAATTGTCAGACCAGCTATTTCAAACAAGAGTAGAATGCGCTCACCCTTTCATCTCAAAGGAATTTGGGATAATTGCTTCTAACTTTTTCCCCCTCTGCACCCTTCAATTCATCGCTTCATTCTGTAGAGATGCTTATGTCAAGACAATAATTGACGAACATAAGGCAAAATGATCAAGCTTGAGATCCCCATAGCCTTGTACTCAAGATTTTTGCACAGAAGGTACAAGAACACTCTCTGTTAGAACTTCACCCCGGCTTGTAAAGGTTCTTTTCATTGTTAGCCCACTCTTAGCCCACTCCGAAGTTCTTACACCAGTCATGCAAGTAAAATGAAAGCTCAAAATCAAAAGCAGTCAAATTCGGAAAATTCAGAAAGTGCAGAGAAAAATATTCCCCATCATGCATCCACTTGATCGCAAAATGAATTGACTACTTTGGCATGTCAAGGCAATTCAAAATCCGGAAAAGGGAAAGCCTGTTTTAAAACATCAATGATGATGCGTCCCTCAGTTTTACGACGGGTTGAAGCTTGAATTGATGTTAAAGTCGATTGCAGTCATCCTCCCTTTGGAACATAATTTCTATAGAAATTTCTCCGTTATTTTTAACCACTAAAATTGTGGCTATCACCATGAAAATCAATGAAGGGGGAATCAAAGATTTGTCAATTTATTTTGTGTTTTATTTCTTTCTCTTAATCTCGCACCAAAATTTCAACCCATAATAGCAAAAACCTTACTTCAAATAATCTATGGTTCGGGAACCAAATTCTCCAAATAAGTCTGCCACTGGCGCATATATATATATATATATATATATATATAAACACTTAAAACTATTAGAAACAAAAAAACCATATCTACTGCATCTATATCAATACTAATGAAAATAAAATAGCATCAAGGAATCCCTAATTAACAGTAATATTCAAAGTAATGTACGATAACCCAATAACTGAAGCAGTTCATTTCAATGACCCAATAACCTACTGCATCTATATCAATAATAATGAAAATAAAATAGCATCAAGGAATCCCTAATTAACGGTAGTATTCAAAGTAATGTACGATAACCCAATAACTGAAGCAGTTCATTTCGTTGAAACAGACATAATATATGAAACCCTTCTATCATTGCCAAACTAGAGAGAAGTGCTACTTGGTGGTGGAGCAGCTGCATATTGTCTATCCACGACATCAATGAGCTTGTTGGCTATGGCACTAGCATAAACAGAAGAGCCTTCATGTATCTGCATCGATGAGCGATAGAATTATGATCATCCGATCAAAAATATACTCAAACGGTCAAACATGCGGCTGCTACATATATATATATATATATTGGGGAAATATGTACCTTGGTGTTGAAGAGAAAGCTGTAATAGTCACCAATGTTGCCACCGGCAACATGGTGGAGATCCAACTGAAGCTCATCCAGCAGTCTGGACACAAACAGCAAGCAGTTGATTTTCTTTCTTTGAACAAGTTTGATGGTAACTTCATCATCAATGATGCGTACATCAACCTCAGAATCCTTGGATTTCCTCTGAAGCCAAGAGCTCCTTAAGGAAGTGTTATAGCATTGGTCTGGATCACCTAGAGCCTTGCACTCAACATCCCTTGCATCAGCAGCACTAGCAGCATCTTCAGTCTTAAGCCTCTTGCTCCTGCCTTGGCTGCATCGCTTTTTCTCCACCAGTAATTTAAGCTCACGAACTGTTCTAATAAGCTCTTTGATGTAGTTTATAGCATCTCCAACTATAGATGCTCTATCATTCTTGGTTGTAGCCAATGAAAATGTGTTTCCCCGACCACAAAGAAATATAATAACACCAAAAAGTATGAAACTTTTTTTAGTTCTTACCATAAAAGAGACAAACTGTTTAATTGCTACTATGAAAAAAAAAAGAAAGAAAAAAAAGGAGAGAGAGAGAGAGAGAGAGAGAGAAGCATAAAGTTGTTGGTTAGTGAACTGTGGGTGTACCTTGGTTGGGCTAGGGACCATTGTCCTCAAAGCCTGGTACTTGTCATTTAGATGGACTCTCCTTTCCCTCTCAGTTGCAAAATGTTTGGTAGTTTTGTTGCCAGCTTTATCTCTGTCTTTGGCACGGCCAGCCATAGAGATGTCCCTGCTGAACTCGATTATCCCATTGTCCCCATCATGATAAAGTCCCCCAAACCCAACGGCGTCTTTTTCGTGATCAGCGGGCAAGGTGTAGCCATGCGGCAGAGATTGCAGCAGCTCCCTGAAAACAGGAGGCTGAGGAGGCAGGTTGAGATGGAAAAGTGGGTCATATACAACAGAGGGGGAGGCAGGTGCGGTTTCAAAGGAAATGGAGGAATTCGGGAGGAAAGAACATCTGGGTAAATGGAAAAGGTTGAGAAGATCAGGCGTGGGAGGGTAAGCAAGAGCAGCAGCTTCTGGGGATGAGGAAGATGGCACCAGATTGAAACTTTCCCAATTGGACTGATCATAAGAAAGCCCCTGAGTTAAATAGGGAATCAAATGGGAATTGTTGTCGGCTGTATTGTCAAGCAAATAGTGTTGGTGGTTTTCCATTTCCAGGGCGGCTGAGGCGGAGGCATGATCTTCATGGTGGTGATGATTGTAAGAAGAGAGATTGAGGTTGTCTTCCAATCCCAAACTATCGTGGCAGTCGGTGGCGCCGGCCTCAGGCAGCCCCATGAGTGGCTGGCAATCTGTCATGGCATGAGGATCAAAGCAGCCACTCTCCTCGTACTCCTTCATTTCGTTTTTGTCTGTCTGTCGTTTTTTCCTTTGGACAGCAGCAAAACAAGATTAATTAGTACAATAACAGTCTCTATTGAAGAAGGGAAAAGGGCAAGGGAATATATATGCATGTATTCGTTCTGATTGTTTCCTGCCCGCCAGCCAGCCTAGTGGGATGGTTCACGCGATTCGTGGATATATTGTGTGCCGGACTGAAGTTTGTTAGTTCAGTTGGGAAAAGGATTCATCAAGTACTGCGGCGCAAAAATTAATTAAATTATCATATAAAATATATTATAATAAAAAATATAAAATAACATAAATATATATTTTACCTAAATTATTAATATATTAAAATTTATATAAATATATAATATTTTAAATATTATTATAATACATAAATATATACTATCATAAGTTAATTTTCAGATTCACCTCTTTGTAACTGTCACTTTTGTTTAATTTTATTTTATTTTATTTTAAGATCCAATTTACACGCACTAATAAATAAGTTATATATATATATATTCCCTGATCTTTATCTCTCTCCCTATCCCATGCAAACTGCTCGCCCCAACTAACCCACCCCCAATCAGTCACCCTTCATTAACGATATTTCTCTCTCTCTCTCTCTCTCTCCCCATTTTGGACAATTACTAATAAGTACTACAAGCATTCTTTTTATTACTATTAGTGGCCTCCTATTCTAAATCCAAAGAAATTATATAAGTATTTTTTTATAAGTATATATTATGATTTTTTTATTTCACAAAAGAAATTATGAAAATAATACGTATGCTTTAATGTATATTAAAAAAATTTTTAAAAATTAATTTTGAAAAAAAAGAGACATGTATAATCTTTTATAAATAAAAAAAAAACTCAATTGTTTTAATATAAAAAATAAACCCTATTATTATAAAGAAGGTAGAGAATTATAAATACTACATTCGTCCCTTTCCATCCAATTCATGCAAAGTTTGTGCCAATATTTTTAATACAAATAAGTATACTACGTATATCAAAGAATAGCAATAAATATAATAATAATATTAGATGATCCTCTTAAGGGAGATACGGTTTTAAATATATATATTATATTATATTAATATATCAACCATCAAAATTAAAAATTATAATGCCTACATACAAAATTCAATGCAAGAGTTCTATAAGCATAAAGGGAAGAATTCAATTATAACAATATTAAAATCTTTAATTTACATATTTTCTTGACCATAATCTCACTAAATTCAAAGACTGAAGCTAAAGAATTCTCTCTTCCTTTTTTTTTTTTTAATTTAAGGATAATGGTAATGATTCTATACTTCATGTGAAGCCCCAAATAAACCAAAATGTACTAGTTTTGTTTACTTGATTTACGTATTAGCATGCAATGCAATAGTGAAGATATCTGTTAAACCAATCTATTTTTGGTTTTGAAATAAATAAATATATATATATGAGGATGAATATTCAACTTTACTCTGATTCATTGATATATTTGGTGTGTACATATATAGATTGATTCAAGGCTTTTTATTTTAAGTATAGTTGCATCGTCAGTTTGTCAACAACTCCTTAACTAACCGGCAGTGCTACAAAAATTAAGAACCCAATGACTATTTATTTTAATTTTTATATTGTTATTTATATGTTTGCAACTAATGTGCGAAGTATTATTCGTTTTGACTTATTGGGCTTCACTGTTTTGTTCACAAAAAATATCTCGCAAGTATGAATTTAAATCTCTGCATATATATTCAGCAGATCCTTTACAGTTTCTCGATATGAGACTGAGGTGCTACAAAATTCCACCACAACTATTTTACATATCTATTTCTGCTTTGATGTAATTAGTTGGAAAGCAAAGCAAACCAAGAAATCATTGATTCATGCAAACATATATATATATATATATATTCTCACCATCCAATTCTTAAGAAAAAGAAAATAAAAAACAAGTCCATATAAACTTGAGATTTCGTGTAAGTTAACTAATACTAGTAATT
>JAQSVH010000011.1:10286909-10297181 GCA_029448705.1 Adansonia digitata | reverse complement strand
GCACATTGAAATTATATCAAGTTTATTGAATATTTATTTTATGAAATAGTAAATTTTAATTTTATTTTATAATGTTTAAAGATAGCCACTGGTTATTTCGATCTTGAATAAAATATAAAATTATTTTAAGAGATTTAAGTCAAGAATGTGAATCTTATAGTGCTCCATTCCACTAAATCGAATTATTGTTATATCTATTCTATTATATTCTAGCTTTATTTTATTCTCACAAAATGACTATGACTATTCTGTTAGAACTCTATGTCATTTCAATAAACTAAACACACTATTAGTGTATTAATATAGTGTTTATATTTTTTCTGTTATTATATATATAATTTGATAAAGTAATAATTCATATTATATATTTTATTAATATTTGTATACATTTATATTTTTTATTTTTATCATATTTACATATTTTTCTTGTATCTTGCAACCATTTATGTTAAAAATTACATTATAAAATAAGAAAATTTTAGGATAAGATAAGAAAATTACAAAAAAAAAATATTATTTTTATCTTAAATTTTATAATATTAAAGATAAATATTATTTTTAATTTAATAATATTAAAAATAAATATAATCTTAACATTTTTAAAAATAATTTTTTACATTTAAAAATAATTATTAATAGCATCGAATCCCCTTAATATTTGTAGCTATATCAAATAACATGGAAAAGAAAAATAGATGGACATAACAACAGAAGTGTGACATCAGGAACAGATCCTTCCAGACAGTATCTTAACAGAAGAGCTTAGTTGAGTTTAGCTTATCTAAGCTGTCAGCGCATCGCGTGCAAACGCAGCACATCTAAGCTAATTTCTGAAAAACCCTTTTCTTCCTAAACGCAACTTTTGACTAACCTTCCTCTATCAACTTTCAATTTAACCAAGTTCTTCATTTCACATTATCTTTCAGCTTATCAATCTCTTTCTGGATTACCCATTATTTAATTTCGTCAGAATCGTTTAAAAAGTTTGAGCTTTTCCATCACATTTTTTTTATTTGCTTAAACTGGCATAGAGAAAGTCCAAATCGGTGTTACCGCGTTGAAGAAGCCGACAAAAAAATGGGGGTCTATCACTTTCCCTTAGCTTTCTTTTTTGTTTGCTACTAGTAGTTTGGTAGAGATTAGATAGCCAAAGTAATTATACTGACTTAGTTTTCAATGTCTGCTTTTGCCTTGTTGGATAAAATATGATCTGGATTCTTGGTTGATGCGTTGCCGGTGGTCGATTTCTAGGTTATTATTGTTTTTTTATGCTCCAGAAATTAGAAACATTTTTGGGGGTCAAACGGGGGCTAAAGATTTCAGATTGTATTGTTGTTGATTACTTGGTTTTGGTTTTTGGTCTCTTCTAATTGACATGCTGCTTGGGATTTCCTGGAGGAACGGTTTTCTGAATTTGTAGAATTTGGTTCAATATCGCAGGCCCAGGTAGAATTCTTGAATTAGAGGCTTTGGATATTTGTACTTACATCTCGGATCTTAATCAAGAGAGAAAGATACCAAGAACTACTGAAGAAATGAATCAGAATTCCCATGCCAATGGCTTGATTCAAAACTCCAATGGCTCTTTAGAAGAGAAACTCGATGAGCTTCGACATCTCATGCGCAAAGCAGAAGGCGATCCGCTGAGAATTGTTGGCATCGGGGCTGGTGCTTGGGGTAGTGTATTTACTGCTTTGTTGCAAGACAGTTATGGTCACCTAAGAGATAAGGTTCTGATAAGAATATGGAGGAGACCTGGAAAGGCAGTGGATAGAGCCACAGCGGAGCACTTATTTGAAGTGATCAATTCGAGGGAGGATGTGTTGAGGAGACTGATTAGGCGGTGTGCTTACTTGAAGTACGTCGAGGCAAGATTAGGTGATAGGACTCTGTATGCAGATGAGATTTTGAAAGATGGATTCTGCTTGAATATGATTGATACTCCGCTCTGCCCTTTAAAAGTTGTTACTAACTTGCAAGAAGCTGTGTGGGATGCTGATATTGTAATTAATGGCTTGCCATCAACGGAAACTCATGAGGTTTTTGAGCAAATTAGAAGGTATTGGAAAGAGAGAATAACAGTGCCGGTAATCATATCTCTGGCAAAGGGTATAGAAGCTGAGTTGGTGCCTGAACCTCACATAATAACTCCCACCCAGATGATCAATCGAGCAAGTAAACGTCCTTCTTTGTTTCTTGAACTTTTGGCAAACTGATTTAACATATATGCTGAATTCACAATAAAGTTCATATTAACATAAATCTTGCTCCTTCTGTTGCAGCTGGAATCCCTATAGAGAACATTCTGTATCTTGGAGGACCTAATATTGCTTCAGAGATTTACAATAAAGAATATGCTAATGCTCGAATTTGTGGGGCTGAAAAGTGGAGGAAACCACTGGCAAAGTTTTTAAGGCAGCCCCACTTTATTGTGTGGGACAATGGTGACCTTGTTACTCACGAAGTTATGGGTGGTCTGAAGAATGTCTATGCCATTGGAGCCGGTAAGTTCTAGTTTTTTGAAAGCATGCTAAGTCTGGTACCTCACGCAATAAGTTTTATGACTATATTAGTTTAGAGATAGGGAATAATCTTGGAAAGTGGCAACAAAGTTATGCAATTTAATGAACAGATCAACACAATCCCTGATAATGTATGATCAAAACAGATCTGTTCACAAACCCAAAAAAACAAACAGAAAAAAAGGGCGGGTGTTGAACTAATGTCCTACTTTCCTTATGTAGTAGTAAGCATGGTGATTCAGACTTTTTTTATTTTTATGTGATATATATTACTTAATAGCTTGTAGTCTATAGTCTCCAAGATGCTAAAGGTTTACGTGCTATTTCCATGAATCAAGTCTTTTCTAACAATTCAGGATGCTAAACATCTAATCTTTGGAGTAAATTAATTTAGCTTCAATTTTAGTAATAAGTTGAAATTTCATATCTTTATATTTAACTATCAATAATGATTCCACAGGAATGGTAGCAGCTCTAACCAATGAGAGTGCAACCAGCAAATCAGTATACTTTGCACTGTGTACATCTGAGATGATATTTATCACTCATCTCTTGGCAAAAGAGCCAGAAAAGCTCGCTGGGCCTTTGTTGGCTGACACTTATGTAACCCTGTTGAAAGGTCGTAATGCATGGTATGGGCAACAGTTGGCCAAAGAGCAACTGAGCCTTGAAATGGGTGATAGCATCAAGGGGAAAGGGATGATTCAGGTATGAACTTTTTTGTTCCAAGGAGTATTTTGAATAAACGGTTTTTGGTTGGTTCGGCAAGAGTTGAGTTAGGACTTGTCTAACTTAAAGCAAAGCATACGTTACAGTGAAGTTTCGCGTTTTAAGGCATCGTTATATTGAATACCGAGATGATTTGATGTGTGCTGAATGTTGTGAAGACAACCTATGTTGCATGATAGAAAAAGATAAGTTTTCTTAAAGCAACTATCACGGAACTTTCAGAAAAATGTATCTTCAAGTAATTTTTGATATGGAAACCTGCTGCATTATTTATAATTTTTGGGTATGCATGTTTGCTTTTGGAAAAATGAATCTTCAGAATGTTTGCTTTGCGGCTCTAAAAGACTAGAATGACTTTGGAAGTCTAGAGGCAATTTGTCATTAATGCTTTGCGTAAATTAAACAGGAATATCACTATTAATAGAAGTCCCAACTCCTAAAAAGTTTAAATAGATGAAGTATCTCAACTACAAGATTTAGTGTAGCCATTGTGAATTGAATAATCTTAAAATTGTTGGGATTTGTAATCACTGCTTAATAATAAACAAGATTCTGATTATTCCTTTTCTTTGCATCCCATCTAATCCGTTCCTTTTACGAATACTAATCTCATTATGTTTGGCAGGGTGTCTCAGCTGTGAAAGGCTTTTACGAGCTTCTTAGTCAGTCCAGCTTAAGCGTCTTACACCCTGAAGAAAACAAACCTGTAGCTCCGGTGGAGCTTTGCCCCATCTTGAAAATGTTATATAAGATACTCATCACGAGGTACTCAATTTCTTTTCCCCCACTGTCTACATGATGTTTTTTATGATAACATAAAGGTCCCCATCTCTCTCTCTCTCTCTCGCTATTTTCAGAAAGACATAATGCATAGACCATGCTGAAACTAGAGTTGCAAGTTGCAACCAGATATATGTTGATTTGAGCCAGTCTAAGATTTTGATTGTTTCAAAAGTGTGAGCCCATGTAACTTCTTTTAAAATTCGATGTACATGCAGGGAGTTTCCATTAAAAGCCATTCTTGAAGCAATAAGGGATGAAACCATGCATGATCCAAAGGATCGTATTGAGATAGCACAAACTCATGTGTTCTACAGACCATCCCTTCTTGGTCATCAGCCTTGAACTTGATAAAGAGAAAAGAGAAGAATGATCTAGTTGGCTTTTCACTTCAGTCAATCTCTTTGAGATGTGAATTTGATAAACAAGTCAGTAGGCTGTGGGTTCTATAGTTGAAGTAAGAGGTGTAGTGTAGTGGAGGTCAATTATTAGAGCATTTAAAAAGGGAAATGCCATGACTTGTGAGGTTAATGTTCTTTCAATTCCTTCATTTTGCTATTATTGTTATTATCCTTTTGTAATAACTGGTTCTTAATGTCAATGATCTCGAGTGACTTTGTTTGTTTAAGAATGAATCTGTTGGAGAGGGAGACCATCTTTGAATTTTGTTCGAAGTGTTAATAGTAACAGCAGAAAACTTTGTGTGAAATGTGTTATATATATGATAAATATTTGAATTTTGTGTGAAGTGTGTAATTAATATAATATAATGTAAACAAATAAATCATTCTTTGCAATAGTAGTTAAATAAGCTATAATTATGTTATAAAAAAAAAAAAAGAAACTTTCTTACAATTGTGGTGAAGTAAGTTATAATCGTTGTTTGTAGATATTCTTTAATCGGACTTCAAGAGAGGTGATATATATATATATATATATATATTTGAAAAGAAAATATACAGGTTAATGAACCGGTGAGTTAAGCATGGTCAAAACAAAACAAAACGAGGTGAAGATGAATGCAATGCGTGCATGGCGTCGTTTTTTATGATCAAATTACTCTTCGATAAGCTCACTGCTAATTACCTCTTTTCTTTCATCTTTTTTTTTTTTTCTTTTTGGCTAATAATAAAAACCCGTATAGTAGTTACTGCTAGAAGCCTACTGGACAGCAGGACACGTATAATATAATAGAACTTCTTTTTTGGGGCTTTAATGGTCGAAAGTGCGGCGTTTTGGGGGCAGTCGTTTCCTAGCGCCAGCGGTGTAGAATTTGGCACAGAGAGAGAGAGAGAGAGAGAGATGTCCCTCGTAGACTACGCATTCTCTTCAGACGACGAAGTTTCTGACTCCGAACATGAACCAGCGGCGCCTCCATCGCCGCCACAACTTTCCCCTCCTAAAACCCAGTGAGTCAGCAGAAGATTAATTGATATTTCAATTTTTCGTTTTTAAATTTTTCGCAACTTTTCACGGTGGTTGGTTTAATTCGCAGGGTAGCTGGGTCTTCGTCAGCGAATCAAAAGCCAGAGACTTTGGAGAGGCTTCCAGATGCTTCGATGCTCTTGAACTCTCCGACGGTGTCACTGGTTAGCGGAGACAACCACGCATCTGTGATAGCAGCAGCGATGGCGGAGTCCCGTAAGAGAGACTTGAAGGGGATGATGGGGTTGGGTTCAAGTGGTAGCGTGCCACCGCCCCCAAGGGCTAAACTTCCCAGGGCGACAATACCTCATTCAAAGAGCGTTCCTGATACGGGAGGTGGCGCCCTTGTTCCCCCTCAGCTCAGAGGAAGGTTTCAATTCTACCCTTTTACTTTGTTTCCTTTATACGATTTCAAAGCGATTTCAAAGCCCTTTTCTTTTAATTAGTTTAAACTTCTTGTTTAGGAGAACCAATTGCTTAATTTTAGTGCAACTTTGGGTAGCATTGATGATTTAGATACTAAATTCAATCCCAAGCAAAGACAAGAAACAAACTTAGCCTCAAACATAAAATTTATGCTGAATAGAGCAGCTGATTGTTTACAATTTCTACTTTGCCTTAGACCTTTCATGGTCTTAATCACAAGTATTTCAAAATTTTGCGGCGTTGTTCAGATGGCTCAAGAAGCAAAACATTGTGCTTTTCAAAGCCAAGAAGTTTCTTCTTATGCTTGAGAGCCAACTATTCCTTGTGTTGCTTCTTTTAACCCCAAATTGCTACATTTCCTTGCGGGTGGTGATACCATCAAAAATCACACAGCGGGCTGGAGAACTCTCACATACTATCTACCATTTATATGACCTAAAGTTTCTTAAACCCCACGGGGGTTTAGTTTCCATATCTGGACTTATCTTGCCGAATCATCTATGTCATCCCTATATTTTGATTCGATAAGTTTGTATATCCTTCATTTATTTTGGAGAGACTTTGTTGTTAACGATTCATCGTTCAATCTTTGGCAGGAGTAATGTGGTCACTGAAGATATCAGCAAGCTATTTGTTCGCAAAAATGCTGTTGCACAGCCCAGAGGACAAGAAAATTAGTCATACCTTATTTCCTCTTGAAATTGTTGCTTTATACAAGCTCAAAGCAGATCATTATCTTGAGGATTTTGATTTTGTATAAATGTAAAGTATACTTTTTGCAAATGCTTGGATTCTCTAAAGTTGGCTTAGGTCATGTAGTGGGTTCTTTTTCTCCTGTTGCAGAATTAATTGGTGGAAGTGACTAATTGTTTAACTTTAGCTTTATGATAAGTTTTTAGTTCAAATTGACTACTTGAGGAAGTGACAAGCTTGAGTTCATTGCCACTCCACTGGATTTCATGTGCGTGTATGATATCTTATTGATGCATTGCTTTGAAGACTACTCTTAACTCAGTGGAGTTACTGTAAAAAGAAGTTTGCTGACGAATTTTACTCGCATTCTGACATTTTTGTATTGTAATTCATTAGGATAAAGTCAAGTTTAGAATTTGGAAGGGATTATTGTTGATTTGGTGGAAAAAGGCTGTCTGGTAGCCTTTGAAAACTCCTCCTAACCCCTAAGGAACATGGTCAACGTGGAACGGAGTAGATTTCTGATCTTAAAGAGAATGGAGTAGGTTTCTAATCTTTTAAGTGCTTGTAAGAACTAACTATATTAAATGTTCAAATCCGATTCCTTAGTAATCTTTGTTGCATTCAAAATAAAATGGGGTACGATTCCTTAATAATTTTTGTGCAATCAAAATGAGAGATGGTACTATGTTGGTGACATAGCCGAAAGCGCTGAGGCCATCTAACAACGCTGCAGGAAGGAACAAGTCATGATATAACTCACTTTTCGCAACTAGAACCAACTCTGGGTAACGAGCTTTAAGCGATTTCTCATCTCCGAGAACGGAGCTTTAATGATTTTCGCAAAAAAAGTAGACTATGATGCAGGAGTGGAAGAATTATTAACGGCAATTAGCTGAGAAACGGCAAAATCTTGGCGTCTTCCTGAATGCTTAAAATTTGCAGAAGTACAATGAATCATCAGAATATTACTACTGGAATAAAAGAATATTTTTGACCAAAATCACCACGAAAATGCAGATTACCATTCCAATCCCCATCATACAAACCTGCAGAGTGGCAATTCCAACACCCTGTGGGCCATGGAAATAGCAGCACATACCATGAGAATAATCAAAGTCAAGTCATTCAGGGTCTCCCAGACAAGCATCCAAAATGATCTATATGAGCAGGTTTCTCAGCAAATTGGTTGTAGCCATATATATTATACATGTAAATATATATTGCCTGAGTGCATCATAAGTTGGAACAACCCCATCGGTGAGAGAGAGAGAGATACAGAGACTTTCCGTGCTAACCCATCAACTCCTCCATGATCTTCCTAGCTCTTCTTGTCATAGGACCGAGCGATATATTGATGCCAGCTCATCAGCTCCAACGCCAAAACCAGCTTCTTTTACTGAAGAATCGAATTATGACATTTTGAACACCTACATAATTGCTTGCTATGCATGCCCTGAAACATACATGAATCAGCCATATATAACTATAAACCATCTTTGATTTAACTACATTACCAATTTGAAACCAAACTTAAAAGGTGGTGCAGGCTTGGTGTTTTCAGTTCCATAGCTGGTCAAGACTT
The DNA here is from genome assembly GCA_029448705.1 of Adansonia digitata. Taxonomy (NCBI): domain Eukaryota; kingdom Viridiplantae; phylum Streptophyta; class Magnoliopsida; order Malvales; family Malvaceae; genus Adansonia; species Adansonia digitata. The sequence goes on along the minus strand of JAQSVH010000011.1, from coordinate 10,289,021 downwards.
TAACAAGAACCAAAAATAAATAAATGAAGAATCATCCATTCTGCCCTCGAGCAATTATGGGCGAGCAATATGGTGATGATGGTTTCATCATTTAACAACAAAGTTAACAATGTACGTCAATCATTTCTGGTAAAAAGTGATAATAAGGACAATAGTTAACATCTTGACCAACGTTGGCTGTTTAAAGCCTTATGAACATATCTACCATTCCACAAAATTTGTAAATTCAGATTAGCGTGCATGTGACATTCTTTTTTCTTCTGTTTTACAAAGAAAAGTTTGCAAATTCCAAATTTTATTTAACTCTTTAATCATGGGGAAAAAAAAGATTATCTATTTGTTGATTTGGTTGGTTTACTCCTGGTTGGCTAGCCCGGCGTACGTGGGATTTGCATTTAGATTAAGATAAGGAGAAAGAGAAGAAAGTGGTTGAAAAGTTTAACACCTACTACAATAAAAATAATATTAATTAATTCCAAAAAACTTGTTTTGGTTTTCCGAAACTTTGTTAATTCAAAGAGCCTTTTACTTTAAATTAGATTAGGATCGACATTTTCAAAGTTAAAATTTTACGAAACAGGATGTTCAATAGGGTTAAACAATCAGTCTCATGAAGAATTATCGGTCTTCAAATTGCTCTCAAAATAGTCCTATAGGTATGACTATGGTTTTTCCTTAACAATGCAGCAATGTTATTTATGCTGATATGATTAAGGATGTCAAAATATACCCTTGTATATAATTTCTAGAATTTCAGCATTTCGGTTGACATCAAAAGCAACTAATTATATGTTGAGTAGAATAGCAATTAAAGCTGATTATAGCTCAAAAAGTCCAACAAAAGAACCTGAGAGCTGCATCATCCGTGTTTATGTATATATATATATATGATAGATAGCTATTTTATTATTCTTGTTAGCAGACAATTTTATTTAGGCCAAGAATGGAGATATAATTTGTGGAGACTCGCACCTAACTTTTGAGGTATTATTCGTTTTGACTCATTGAACCTCACGGTTTTGTCCTTAAAAAGCACTTCGCAGGTTGGGTGCAGGTCTCCACAAATGGTATCAGAGCGCAATCACTAGCCGACGGGAGCTAAGTGCTACACCTTGGGAGTCACCTCTAGAATCCTGCGGGAGCTAAGTGCTACACGGTGGGAGTCACCTCTAGAATCCCAACGCCTGGTGTGATCTTGATTCTGTCTACTTCGTATTGATTCTGTTTGTTCTGTATTGGGCTTGATGAGGATGTCAAGCTTCAAAAACGGAAGGGAGTTTTTAATACCCCAATCCCACATCGGGAATCTTTGAAGATTTGCCATGATATATATGTTGAGACTTAAGTCTATATTTGCGAGGCGCCTTTTGGGGACAAAATCGTGAGGCCCAATGGGCCAAAGCGGACAATACCTCACAGGTTGGATGCGGGTCTCTACAAATGGTATCAGAGCGTAATTACCAACTGGCGGGATCTAAGTGCTACACGTTAGGAGCCACCTCTAGAATCCCAATGTCTGGTACGATCCTGGTTCTGTTTGCTCCGTATGATCCGGGTATGATCCCGCTGGCTGGTGATTGCGCTCTGATGCCATTTGTAGAGACCCGCACCCAACCTGCGAGGTGTTGTCCACGTTGGCCTATTGGGTCTCACGGTTTTGTCCCCAAAAGGTGCCTCGTAAGTATAGGCTTAAGTCTCAACGTATATATGATGACAGATCCTTAAAGATTCCCGATGTGGGATTTGGGTGTTGCAAACTCCCCTCGTTTTTAAAGCTTGACGATGACGTCAAGCCCAATACAGAACAGACATAATCAATATGAAGCAGACAGAACCAGGATTACACAAAGTGTTGGGATTCTAGAGGTGACTCTCACTGTGTAGCACTTAGATCCCACAGGATTCTGGAGATGACTCCCACAGTATAGCACTTAGCTCCTGTCGGCTGGTGATTGCGCTCTGATACTATTTATGGAGATCCGCACCTAACCTGCGAGCCACCTTTTGAGGACAAAAATGTGAGGTCTAATGGACCAAAGCGGACAATACCTCGCAGGTTGGGTGCGGGTCTCCACAGACTTATTTTGATTTGCAGCTTTATATATCTAGGTA
>JAQSVH010000011.1:10225012-10250721 GCA_029448705.1 Adansonia digitata | reverse complement strand
TTATTATTATTATTATTATTATTATTACTTTACACATAAGCTCTCTTAAAAATTCTATTTTCACTTAAGCCCTTCATGCAAAATAAAATTAAGCGAATCATAATAATAAAAATCCAATTGGTTGGACCGTAGGTGCCTCTGGTTCAAGTACAAGATAGCCTAGCTGCGCCAAGGAAAAGAATAAAAGAAACATCTGACTTCTTCATGCATGCTTCACTTGGCTCGAGGGATATACCTCAGTTGGTAGAGCTTTGCTTTTGCAATTGGGTAGTTGTGATTACGAGTAGGGTTTTAATTGCCCAGGCGATAATGATTGTATCTTATACCTGAATCAGTGGCTCACTTTTTCTATGTAATGGGAAAAGGACCAAAACATGCCACTGAAAGACTCTACTAAGACAAAGATGGGCTGTCAAGAACGTAAAAGAGGTAGAATGTGTGATTGGTCAGATCTAGTATGGATCGTAAATTTACATAGTAACACTCTTTGAAGTATCAAAAGAATGTTAACTCACATGTAGCAATAATAAGACTTTTCTTTCTTTTGGTATCCCTCATTAAGTAAAAGCCAATTATCTATCCAATCTAATATTAATTGGATGTTTCAACACTCCTTAGTTTGTATACAAAGTATCTTCCAACCCTTCTACAATCATTCATTAGTTAATTAAACACTTCCGTTATCTAATCTAATTCAACACTCCCCTAGTAGCCCCTCCATTAATAGGGGAGGGGCTACCATATCAAGATTTATCGATTCCCTTTCGCTACTCTAGTTTTTCCTTGAATACTATTATGGCTGTTACAGCTTGTCTCCCGCTATAGAGGAGAGGTGACTAATACTCAGCAGAAATCCCCACTTTGAGATAAAAATGGTTGGCTTATTGAAGAAGTTATGACTCTCCATGGTGTTCCACTTGGGGACTATTTCAATTTATGAATGCCAGCAAGAACTTTTTCTGGACCGTATCCTCGATTGTGATGCTTATTAAGCTTCTTCTTGGATTGATTTAGAAATTATTCTACTTCTTCCTTATGAGTTTTAAACTTTTAAATTTTTTATTTTGGGCATCTTCTCAAATTGGGGACTTACCCCCAAGAGAAAAGGGATGTCAGGTACGAGTATTTGCTGATAAATGCATGGTTGAAAAGCACAAGGCATCAGAAAAGGATTGCCAAAAACGTCCTCATAAATCTAGAGGATCGCTTGAAGGTGATATTTGATGTCGTTGAGAAGGAATTTATTGCAAGATAGTGCATGACTGGCATTGCTGATATTATACACCTGATTTGCAGATAATCATCTTTGGAAAGTTACTGCATGCTCTGGTTGGTTTTCTTTAGTACTTGTTATGTTTAAGGATTTGAAATCTTCTATCCAAATTTGCAATATAGCAGCTGTGATCTGCAGGAGTATCTCAATCAAAGTCAATACAAACTTTTGCGTGAAAGCGAATGTTAAAATTGCTGGGACCTTACTTGGCTTTTATCTTGCTTTTGGAACCTAGCAGAGTTTGGTTCTTGTAGAGACGGAAGCCCCTCAATTGAAGCAGGCTGCCAAAGTTACAGTCTTTTGGAAAAAGGTAGTCGTTGTACGGCTCCTTTAACCATTTTTTCTGGCTTAAGATATTCTTTGTTGCTCTTTTCATGAATTTCAAACTCTATTTTTGAGATTATTGATTATTGCTGTGTTCGGAAAATTGGAATGGAATTTCGAAGAGCAACTGTTGTTTCTTGACAAACTGTTGTAATCATAATTTAAATGCAAAAGAGAAAATGATATATAATGTACACTGGTCAAAAACTTGTGTTGAGATGATGGTTTATATTTTATGCCGATGCATATAGCGGTTGTTAAGGCTAAAATGCAACTAAATCTAAATATATGTGATAGTAGTGGCTGTGGCAGTGATAATAGAAGAGATTAGCGGCTTAGCCTAGCCTAGCCTCGGCTTTGTGGATTATTTGCTGCTAATGGTAGGCGTAGGAGTAAGACAGACATGGCAACGGCATTGCCATGGGCCAATTGCCCAATTGTGGAATTGGGTGTAATGATAGCATATGGGCTGAACCTGAGGCCTGAGCCCTGAGGTCCTCAGACGGTAACCCAAACTTACTAACCCTTTCTTTCCGTATCTCCGACTCTCCGCTTCATTAGTGATATTTACTATATCCCGTAAATAAATACTTGAAAGAACAAAATTATTCAACTGTAGAAATTAGAAAGCAAGGAAAGAAAAGAAACACAGGGAATAGTTGCAGTAGCCGATCCCTTTCCCTTCCCGTCCCTTGCCTTCGCGGAAAGCACTGAAGCTTGTTGTCGTAGTTGATTTGACCTTTGGAAACGGAATTGGATTTGGTTTGATTATGGTGGCAGAGACACAGACAGAGACAGAGTGAGTGTTGAATTGAATGTGGTGGATTTCTTTGCCCCACAGCCTCCTCAAAGCCTTCTCTCCGTCCGTCACTTCCTCATCGGTCTCCGAATTGTGTCGTCATTTAAACCCCCTGCCCACTAACCCAGGTTAGTCGTTCTCTGTCTATGCTATTATTCAACTTCCATCCCTACCTCTTTTCTTTCATTCTTTTATGTATTTAGTGGTAGAAGATTGAATCAATTCGGTTGGAAGGCTTTAAGCCCATATTCATCTATCCTTTTCCTGTTCAACTTTTTCAACTTGGCTGCTGTACGATATCAATATCAATATCATTGATTGGACAAAGATGGGTTTTCGGATTCTTATCCTTTTTCTGCTAAATCCTAACTCCATTTTACAAATTCTTATTTAACCCATCTCTGTCCCTATCCCAAGTTTATCTCGATCTGATTACTTTTGTTACCCAAAGGTTTTTCTTTTTTTTAAAGAAAAACTGAAATTTTCGAGTCCCGGTGTGTTCTATCCTACTATTACATTACTCCAATATTTATGGGGCTTTTGATACGAGTGTTGCAGTTGCGATGAATGCATGAGGTGTAGGATTACTGCTAAAATTGGTGCTCGGAATTACGCTACTGCTGCTGCTGAGTGGTGACAGAAGAATATTAGGAATTAACTATTAAATAAGCAGCTTTTTATATATATATATATAGATTTTCTTCTTATTAATACCATTAATAGAAAAAAAATGTATGGGAGAGGTGGCCTTGATAAATTCAAAAAGGCTCAATCTTTGGAACCCTTCACGGTTTCTTTAAATTCTGCCCCAAAAACCGCACCCAAAGCTGGTCAAGTTCAACAACATTCACGTTCTCAAAATGCAGTTGCTCAGCCTCAGCATGAGGAGCACACTCAATCTCAACCGGCCACTCAGCTTGGTGGGGGTCAATCCAACTGGCAGCCCCCTGATTGGGCCATTGAGCCCCGCCCTGGTGTCTTTTTTCTTGAAGTTCTGAAGGAAGGACAGGTGCTTGATTGCATTAAACTCGATAGACGCAGGCACATTTTTGGAAGGCAATATCATACTTGCGATTTTGTGCTCGATCATCAGTCAGTTTCACGTCAGCACGCTGCTGTCGTTCCTCACAAGAATGGCAGGTCATTTCTATTTCTATTTCTTTCTATGTTTTCTTTTATCCTTTCTTATTTTCAAACCATATGTTAAGTGTTAATCACCAGCTGTTACAATCTCAACAGCATATATGTCATCGATTTGGGCTCTGCACATGGAACATTTGTTGCGAATGAGCGTTTGACAAAAGATACACCTGTTGAGCTTGAAGTAGGCCAATCTTTGCGCTTTGCTGCATCAACCAGAACTTATATCTTAAGGAAGAATAATGCAGCTTTATTTCCTCGTCCTCCACCTCCCACTGAAATGAATCTCCCCCCAATGCCCGATCCTTCTGACGAAGAAGCTGTTGTAGCTTATAATACACTTATAAATCGCTACGGTCTGAGCAAATCTGAGCTGCTGCCAAAATCCAATGTGTCTTGCATCTCATCAGGTGGAAGAGAAGAAAGCTCAGAGTCAGAGAGAGCCGCTAAGAGAATGAGAAAACTAAAAGTGACCTTCAAGGATCAAGCTGGGGGAGAGCTGGTTGAAGTTGTTGGAATTTCGGATGGTGCAGATGTGGAAACAGAACCTGGGCCTGTAGGCGTTAAAGAAGGAAGTCTTGTTGGAAAATATGAATCTCTTGTACAGACAACAATAATTCCTAAAGGTAAGAATCCATCATCTGTAAAGGAAGAAAATGTTTTTCAGAAAGGTGTGACTGATAAACTGCAAGAAGTCTTGAATAAGGTAAAAAATGCTCCTAAAGGTGGGATTTATGATGATCTTTATGGAGAATCTTTATCAGACAAAGTGGGTTCTTCGTGGGCATACGCATCTGTTAGTCCTACTGGCAGACAGGGCTTGTCTTCTCCTACAAAAGATGCTATTGCAGGGAGGTCTATAGGTATTTCAAGCGGAAGTAACTCTGGCTCTTATGATGATAGTGAAGATGATTTATTTGGTGAATGATCTCTTGCAACTAGCATCATTCTCACTTTGGGTTTCTGACAAAATAAATGAAAAATAAGTTGTGCGTGGTCATAGCGAGCAAGCTATTATTTCATCTGAAGTTGGAGAAATTTTGTTGTAATTTATTAGTAAAAATTTCTTTGTAAAATGGACTGTCTGTCAACCTGACTGAGATGTAGTTGTAGCAAAATTTGAATGCTATGCTAGTATGTGGTTCAATTTTGTGTTTGTTTACCCTTTTATATGTGATCTACCTCATCTACTGTTGTTGTTTAACTTGCGCAAGTATTTGGTTCTGCTGTAATCTGCTTCTCTTAATTATAGCCCTGTTTGTTTTGTGTTTGTCTGTCATGGCCGATTACTTGTCTTTTCGGGCCAACACAAAGCCAGAGAGAGAATTTTATTAGGTCTTTGTCCTCAACAAAGACAAGCAAAGTTCGTTAAAGTACCGTGTTAGAGCGATAGTTAAAGAGGAGTAGTTAATTAGTTGCTGGCAGTTGAAGAACTGAAGTAGAGAATTTGTTTGTTAATTTGCGAATACCTACTTTGCTATGCTTTGCGTTGCTGCTAAAAACTAGAGCCCACTTCTTCCCTGTATTATGAGTGAAAAGGGAAAATGTGAAGACTACCATTACAGCAGCGTCCGTGTAATTGTGATTGTAATTGTAATTGGAGTTGGCTTGGGTTGGAGAAATACATTAGTACTGGTTAATAAATAAATAAACAAATACTCTATTAATATATAATTGACCTGCTTAACTATAGATTTTTTGGAATTGGAATTGGAGGTATAATTATATTTATTAAATTTTAACTTTTGGTTTTCGTTTTTAACCCCTCCAAAAGGAAAAAAGCCAATAACGCCCAAGTCAGAGGACGCCGAAGAGTTCCAAGGTTTTGAGAGAAGAAGACAGGCAGCCATATTAGGTCCAGGACACCGAGTCACAGACAGTCTACAAACTCTCTCTCTCTCTCTCTCTCTCTCTCTCTCTCTCTCTCTCTCTATATCTCTCTCTCTCTCTTTGTTTCTATCTCTCAGCTCCAGCTCCAGCCATTCCGTTCCGTGGGGTAAAAACTTTAATATATCTTTTCAGTGGGTTTTGCGATTGCATGCTATTATTTTTGAATTATGTTGATGATTTATGCTTCACTTTTGTGAAAAAAAAAAAAAAAAAAGCCTGGGTTTTTGTTTTGTTGACCAATTCATAGATTTTACACATTGGCGGTTGAAATGTCGGAGAAGGGAGGAAAAGGGTTTTCATTGCCCACCAAAGCAACACCAAAATCTTCTCTCAAATCTACCGCCGCTGCTTCTGCTGCACATGGTTTGATTTCCTTCTCTTTCTCTCACTCGCTTCTTTTCTTTGATTCATGATGCGTCATTTTCGTGCGGTTTTCACTATTCTATGTTCAACCCCTTTGCTCTTTTTTTTTTTAATATTTATTTAATTGTTAATTGCTCTCATGGAGATGCTTTTCATTTCAAAAACCTCCTCCTTTTCTATCATCACTCGATACATTCAACATCTCACCCGAAGCTCTTCTAAGCTGCCTGCTGCTTATCATCAGGGTGCTTTTTAAGATCTTCAATTTGCAGCTACAACTTAAGCCTCTTGCTTGCTAATCGCATTTCCATGTTTTATTTCGCTTCGCTGAAACTTTTCTGTACCATCATAAAAGTAGTTTATATCACTTGAGACATATTCCGTATGCATTCTTTTCCTTCTTTAAATATTTTGTTATCCTTTACAAATCCTCTTGGCTCACCCTTCTTCCATGGCTTCAATTCAAAGGAAAAGATGCAGCAAAACCAAAGAGGGGAAGGAAAGTTCAGTTTGGAACTGAAGGTCAATTGTTTTTTTTTTTTTTTCCTTTTCCTCTTTCTCTTGTGAGTTTATCTTTCTGTGAAAACCACTCTTTTCTATCTTTATTCTCCTTATAAATCCTGTTCGTTTTTTTTTTTTAGGTTCACCTGATCTTAAATTTAATTTCTCATCGCCAAAATCTGATGGCAAGTTTGCGACCCCTTTTGGTAAAGGTACTATCCCCTCCTCTGTTTTTGGGTATTTTATGTGACGGGATTATCTTCTTTTTTTTTTGCCCCCTTTTTTTCTCTTTAAGGCACTATTGTGTTTTCTATGGCTATTGCCTGTATTTATTGATTGTGAGTAAAATATAATGTACAAGGTGACTGGGCCAAGGGAGGAAAAGGAGAAAAGGTGATCAGTGGTGGAAAAACTCCTGTGGCAAAAGAAGCACAGTCATTGGAGCTCAGAGTTGAACAGGGTTTTTACTTACCTTCTATCATACATTTTTCATTCAAGGATTTGTTACTCTTTGTTTACCAAGTTAATCCTGTAACAATATGCATTTCGGTTGTGTTTATAATTTTTATTTTTTATTTAAATGATTAACAGTTTTTTCAGTTCTAGGATGTGAAGATGGCATCTTTTCTAAGAATTTTAATTAGATTGTTTATCTTAGTGACTGTGAACACCCTGGCAGTCAATGTATAGATGGTAATATTTTTCATTTTAAGAAGTAGAAATACATTTGTTTTCAAGGAAGTAAATCCTTTTGCTCTTTCACTTTTATTGCAAGTATTTATGCTGTTAAATTGCCGAAGGAATATATTTTCTTTCCAGGTGTCATTTTCTGCATTCCTTTTCCCAAGTTTTAATATTCTTATTAGATCATTTCACTGGGCAGTACTTTTCTTGTTCTAATGTAGTTTAATTATTCTTTACATACTAGTTTTCATTTGGCACGCGGATTTTATTTCTTTATATATTTTTTGATTGGCCCTTGAACTTTGTTGTAGCTTCTTGTCTGTTGGCCTTGTTATTTCTTTTTATTTTGTATCAATTATTTATCATGTACTTTTATATTCTTTTGGTTTCTAGATTCTTTTTCCTTTTTTTAATTAGTCTTGGTTTTAAGATCCATCGTTTTTTTTTTTTCCTCCTTTTTTTTAGGTTAGTATTGGTTTTAAGATTCATATCTGAAACTTTCGCTTAAGCTGGAATCCTTGCTCTTATTTGCAGAACTTCCAGAAAATGTCAAATGCCTTATGGACTGTGAGGCTGCTTGTATCTTAGAAGGCATTCAGGAACAAATGGTTATACTTTCTGATGATCCAACTATTAAGCTCCCTGTGTAAGAACTTGTTTAGAACTTTTGATCTTGTGTGGAGGATTCATCAAATTGCTGTAACCTGTCGTGTCTTTTCAGATCATTTGATTCAGGACTGCGGTATGCCAAGACTGGTTGCTATTATACTAATCCCCAGTCTGTTAGACGAGTTCTTGAGTATCCTTGATTTTGTTTTTTCAATGGCAGTTGTATATAAATTATTTTCTTGCCACTGGTTGCTTTAAATAACAGCCGTCTTTTGTACTTCATCTACTGTTGAACCAATAACTCAAATCTCAGATCTCTTTCAAAATATGGTGTCTCTTATAGTGAGGTATCAGGTCTCAACCTAAGTGGTTAATTTTAAACAATCATGCTACTGTCTCAGTTCCAAATTGTTGTTGCAGATTTGTGTGATTGCAAATACTTGCCCAGAAACTGTTGATGAAGTTTTTGCTCTTGTCCGATCCTTGGAGGTATGACCAGTACGAGTATTTTCTTAAATCTGGTATATGGAATTGTTTATTATATCTAAGGAGAGTAGAATGTGAGTTTTTTTTTTAATTTTTTTTAAGAAGCAAAGATACTAGTTTGAAATTTTTATTGTTTGGCCTAGGCTAAGAGAAGCAGGCTTAGCGAACCACTTAAAGATGTATTGGATGAGCTAGTTAAACTTAAAATATCCACCTGATGAAACGTGCGGATGCTCTGGTAAGATAGCTTTTGCTGGATGTTACTTCAATAGTTTCTGTGTTGTGATTATTGTTTGGGTCTGACAAACCACTAACCATTCAGGTTACTTGACTGTTAGGGGTCGAGGATGTGCTTATTTTTGAGTGGAATCTTTGTTTGACTTGGCTTGAAAGGAATTTTTTCTTCTTGTCGTAATACATAGTTGTACCCTCTCCATTTTCGTGACCAGAGATTAGCTGGTTCTTGTGCAGCTCGGATTATTATCTTATGATGTGAATTTGTGGTTGAATATAGATATTGTCTCTGTTGCGGCATTGTTTGATGGTGATGGTTGTTGCATGATCGGAATTATAGTAACTGAACCTCCCACTCCCAGCTATCTCTTTAATATGGAAAATATATAGTGGGACTGTTTGCTTTGCTTTGCTTGCTACTCTTATCTTATTTAACTTTTGTTGGAACTGCACGTATGATGCAAGTAGGATCTAAATCTACTAAATAACTCATTAGGGTGGCCTCTATCTATCCCACCATTTCTTGAGCTCTGACTTCAGCAACGCGCCAATATCTAGGAAATAGCCCCACTCATCCATCCCTTTCTTCCTTGTCGGTATCAAATAAAATCACATCAAATCCAATCCCGTTCTCTTTCAGCCTTTGTTCCGGAAAATTCAAATAGCCCTCCTACCTGGGCCTTGCCGTCCAAGTAAAATTCGGTTTCAGGAATTAAACTAACGTCCACAGCAGGGCTGCTAAATGTTGCAATGCATTAAGGACTATATGCCCTGTGCTTCGACCCTTAAGCTTTCACTAAACCAATTCCATTGAATGCACGCTTATGGGCCGATGGCGCGGATTGTTTGCTGAGCCATTTCTACAGTTTTCTGCAATCCAAATGATGTCTCAAGTATGCATTGCCCGCATCATTGTCAACAGTTTTCGGAATTCCAGCAACTCCTACTCAATTTCCGCTGGAGGATCTCCTTTAAAAGTTCTACGCTACCGTGCATTTTCTTTTTCTGCCATCTAGAGCTGGCAAAGCAGGCCTGAGCCTAAAAGCCTGCTGGAGCTGATCCGAGATTGAATCAGATTCTATTGGAATCGATTTAAAAGGCTAAAGGCTCGAATTTGAAAAAAATTTAGTCTGAAAAAGTCCGAGCTCAAAAAAATTCAAAACCAAAAAGCTCTGGAACTTGCAAAACTCGAATCTGTTATAATCCAAGCTTGAGACTAATCCAATTTGAGCTTGAGATCAATTTGATCCAAAACCATAGAGACCGATCTAATCCGAGCCTCAGACTATTTTGATTCTAAAATTATAAAAAAACTCAAAAACAGTGAACTATAATTATATGATTTATTTAAAGTAAAATATATAAATGATAAATAAAATATTTAATTTATAATTATTATACAATTATATCAATAATGTATTATTAAATAAAAATATTAATAGTAAATCTTTAAATTGGATTTAAGTTAAAACATATTAACTATAAATATATTAACTAGAAATTTTAAATATCTTTAAATATTGTTCATAATATATTTGCAATAATTAAGCACAAAGAATAACAAATAATGTTGTTAGTTTAACATTTAATTGATTGATTCTATTAAAAATAAAAATAATCATTGATAATATAATACTATACTTATTTTACATTTAAATTTAAATTTTAATATGATAATAATTTAAATATATAAAAATATCATATAATTTCAACAAATAATTGAACTTCATATTTTTTGTTACACTAAAAAATAACAATACTATTAGCAAAAATTAACTTTAAATCATTCTCTTAGTGTTCAAATGTTTAAAATATTAAGATTACTTAAAAAAAACTTTGTCTTATAAATAAAAATATAAAAATTAAAACAAGTTAAATAACTTACTTAAATACAATAACTAAACAAAATATATTTAAACAAAAGATATTCTTCAATTCTTTAAATCATACTAGCATATGTATATATTATGTCACAATCATATTTATTAATATTTATATACATATATATTTAAATATTAATTTGCATATATTAAGTAGTGTGAATTTTTTAAAAGTTTCCTTATTTAAAATTTTTATTATTATATTAAAAATATTTGTTTATTATATAATATTCAAATTTGTTGTTTGAAATATATATTCTTATACTCATGACATATTAATATGATTAATAGAGTAAATAAATATAAAATATTTATATATTCATTGAAAGTTAAGATGCTTTTTATATCTTATATATATTTTATGTTATCTATTAATTTAAAAACTACATAATATAAACATTAAAATATCAATAGTTGTACAAAAGTTTATTGTACGTACTATACATATATATGTATTGATATATTATATATATTATGATATTATACAAATATTTACTACACTATACAATATCAATAGTTATATAGGTATTAATCATAATTATACATATTTATATTAACTATTGAATATAATATTTTATATTATAATATATATAAGTAAGTTTAATAATGATATATACAATATATATTATTATAATTAATATATATTATATCATGTACAATATATTTGCAATTACATTATATATATTATGCATTCAATAAATTATATCATATTATGTTTATATAATAAGTATATTTGTGTTATCTAATTTTTTTTATTGTTGATATTTATTTTAATTAACAAAAGTGCATAACTTTATTACAAGCCATTTTGTAAAAAGTAAAATAAAAATAAAATTTTTCATTATAATGGTTTCTAAATAAAGTGATTAAGTGATCAATATTATTTTATAAAAGTATTTGTATTTTTATGTATGATTTTTTAGATAATTCATCTTAAAATCATACAATTTAGTTTGATTGTATTAGTATTTTTGATTGAAATATTATGGTGTTGTCAATTTTTATTATTAAATATAAATTATTTAGTAATAGTAAAAGTGATTTTTGTTTCAATTAAGTTAATTTTTTGTTCACTTGATGATTGAAAGAAAAAAGTTGAATTTAACTTTGAAGCATTCACATATTTCAAAGGTATACGATTCTTATTTTTTTTGGGTAAAAATTTAGTTTAATTTTTGTTTTAAGGCTTGGTAATGATGAATTTAAATGAAATTTTTTATTGTAGGAAAAATTTTGACCAATTCAATGGCGTCATCATCATCGTTATTGAGATTATAAGAATATCATATATCATCAAGGTTATTATCTGAAGTACTAAATTATAAATTTTGTTAATGATATATTTAAAACAGTATAAGTTATAAATTTTACAAATAATGAATTAATGACTCTTTAAACAAGATACTTAGTTGGAAATATTGATCACGGAAACCATCTTTTAAACCATCGAATCCATTAATTGAAGACTATTTAAGAAGAGCCGGATTTTACCATGCAGCCCTAGCTAACCGCTGTCAATATGAGGTAGGACTAATTCGTGCATTAGTTGAACAATGAAGGCTTTAGACGAATATATTTCATTTTCCATGCGGTGAATGCATAATCACACTGGAGGATGTTGCACTTCAACTGGGCTTACCAATTGATGGGAATGGGGTAACGGGGGGAAGTCTATTACACTGGGAGGCTTTATTCGAAGAATTGTTAGGCGTGATCCCTCCCGAGAACTTCATTCAGGGCTTAACTATCAAAATAACTTGGTTGATAGAAATGTTTCGTTATATCCCTGAATATGCAACTGAACAACAATTGGAATCCGTTACTCGAGCATATATTTTACGTGTCATTGGTGGAATGTTAATGCTTGATAAATCTGAAAATCGAGTACATTTGATGTATCTTTCACTTTTGGCAAGTTTAAATGAAGTAAGGTAAGTATAGTTGGGGTTCCGCATGTTTAGGGTTCTTGTGTAGGGAACTCTACCGTGCAATAATTGGGGCGACACATGCCATAAGTGGCTGTTTAATGTTGCTACAGTCATAAGCATGGTACCGGCTTCCATTTCTTGCACCGATAGTTAGAGAAAATTATGTATATACCTTGCGTTAAGGTAATAAATATAAGTATCATAAATACAACAAGAATCAAAACATGTACCATGGGTAACTTCATCACCCCTCGCTGGAAAATGTCCTAAATACTTCCCTAACATAGCCATTCCACCAAGCTCTGCATTATGGCTATAACTATGAGGCTCATCACTACAAGCACATAAACAACAAGACACATTTAGCATCAAGCAAGTAGCACACAAAATTTAAAAACCCAACAAAGTCAACAATCCACACCATTAGATGAGGCACCAGTATCTGAAGGCCTAAAACCACTAGCACTGATGACCCGGGATGACCAACAACATCTATTCTTGCAACAGGCTTATCATCAACCTTCTCTTTTGCTCCAAGGCCAACAAATGAGTTAGCACGACTAGGGTCTACACCTCTCAAGCAGTACATCATGATGTTGCTCTTTGTCACTTTGTCCTTTAAATCAATTTTACGCAACCTATGTGCTTGAACTGCTCTTTTAATCCGAACTCATGGCAATTGCTTTCCTTGACTTTTTTGAAGGTCTTGACTATGTCACCTCGAAAGGCCTTTTACCCACCAATCTTAATTCCACAAGGAAGAACTTGCTACAAACAATCTAGAAGTTGGAAGGCACGTACACCATTACCTTTTTATGGCGAGCAGTCAACTAATAAAACCTTTTCAAAGCTTTGATGGTGTACAGAGTCTACATCACGTTGAAACATGGTGGAACCTCACTTATGTAATAGTCAATGTAATAAACTAGTATAATTAGCCATGTGATCACTGTCTATGGCAAAAAGGAATTCAGGGAAGATGGAATCCCTTCTAAACATCTACATGAAGTAGGCATAGTGACCACCCTTCAACGCCTTCTCATAGTTCAAACAAACTTAAGGATATAAGTTTTATATTGATAGTTGGGAAACTTTATCCCACGAGCAGCCCAAACTGCTTTTATTTCCTTATTGCTAACGTTACTGTGGTACTTGTTAGCATCCTATTCTCTATCAAATTAAACTGTCAAGCTTCCTTTCCATTGGCAAGAACAATCTTCATGCCTTTAGCTTCACCGTCCCCTCCATCTCCACAATACCATCATTACCATCTCTTCCACCATGGCTAGCAGCAACTGCCCCTGCAACCTTAAAGCTCACTACAACCTCACCATCACTCAACCCCAATAGGGGGAGGACTATGAGTGTTGTGATACTTTAAAGACTATAATCTGCACTTCTAGCTTTACCTTCTAAGGCATTGTTGTCTCGCTATCCTTATCAAACATTGCATCTCCTAGCTTTCATAGAAGCCCAATAACCCCAAATAACAAAAATAAAAATCTGACCAAATTTATCTTTCTTTTCAACTTTGAAATCTCTTTAACAAAAAAATACCTAACGATAGTGCTCAAAAAGCTGTCAAAGCACAAACACATAAACAGCATAGTCTTTGCAAAACCATAAACGCACAAACAATTAGTTTAAAGCCTGTTTGCAGACAGTTGATCCCAATAGATGTAACGCTCGGCCTTAACAAGTCAACAATTTAAAATTAAAATAATTAAAACCTCCAAAATTTTTGAAGTCAATGAGTTATCTCAGACATAGACGAGGCTCAAAAAGTATAGAAAACTAAACAAATTTCATTAAATGATCTGGCACGTGAAACGACACACTACAATAGATGCGTACACATGCGCAACCCAAAAGAAAAATTGTATACAAGAAACTCAACAATATCAAATCTACCTAAAAATGCCAAATCACACTGCACCCTTGCTCCACCAACTCTTATTGCGATCTGCGAACCAAGATTTCAAAAGCAACTAGCTCAAGACGATACCTTTTGGCGACTTGCTGATGCTAAATCCATCTTACGCCCACCGGACAATACTTCATAATCACCATCTCAATTGGCAGCAATCGTTAAACTCACCTTGACCTTATCACATCGATGGCATAAGGGAAAAAAAAAAGGACAAAACAGGGCACTTAGACCACCTGTGCTTTTCCAGTTTTTCTTTTATCTTTCCAACACTTTGAAAAGGCATTGGAGCATCCCGACGACCAAATTTTATGCGTATGTCACCTCTGACTTTTACTGGACTAACTCCAAAGACTCAATAGTTCTATCTGCAAAAGGAGATCAACAAATTGATTTCATAAAATGATAAAAATACTAAAAAAACCTCTATTAGTAAAAATGTTCCAAAGTAAAATAGACAATATAGACTTCGCAAAGTTCGATCACGTCAGCATTGATTGTAGCTAGCAGTGAAAAGTGGGTGCATCTGTCTTGGGTCTCATTGTGGCAATCTTTAGTAGCACAAGCGGCAGTATTCATCACTTACACCCTGGTGTCCAACTGAGACGGAGTGGAAGTCATTGGGAAATGTCCTTGATGTTTGTACTTTGAAAATTTTGGAGGCAACTGAGGTCCACAGTAATGGTGGCAATCTTAGGAAGGAGCGCATGAGGTTTGGGCGTTGCTGGCCTTGGTTTGAGCAAACCGTCAAGCGGCATTGGCAAGGTACCGGCAAGGGCCTGTGGGCTATCAGAATTTCGGTCTGCAATTTAAAGTGGCAATACAGAATTCGTCGTTCGACGTATGGTTGCGCACCTGCTTTAGAAGCTCCGTGCCATTTAAGAGTCCCATGGTTAGAGGCGGAGGGATGATACTGATGATGAAGAATATGAGCAGGCAGAGCCGCAGAGGTGAGTGGGAGTGGGACTGAAAGGATGCTATGTTGCCATGTCTTCATTTACATGATAAAGATTTGGTCTGCAACAAATTGCAAAGTTAAACACTTATATTGGGCTAATCGGACTTCAAATTCTACTGAAACCCACTAGAGAAATGGACACGGTCGGAGACCAGGACCACTCCCAGTACCCCTACCCCCCAAGGCCCAGTGCTACTGACCACACTATATTTAATTACGAAAACTCGGTCCATCCCTGGAGTTGAAGATCGGTGGAAAATGAAAATGGATTCTAATTTTTAAAGTTAAAAGTGGGCCATCTTCAGCTGTGCTGCCCTGGGACCCATCAAGCCAGTAAATAAAAAGAGGTTCCCTAAATCACGGCTGATGGGCGATGGCCGCATCACCAGTCAGTAGACCACATGACATGGGCCAGTGGCAACTAGCAAGCTATTGGCCGACCGTTGCCCTTTATTTAATTAATATTTGTGATATTACTTCGAATAACGAAGGAAACATAACCTAACCAAACTAAATTGTGCAAGCTGAGCTGTGAGCGGGACGACTGACGTAAGAAACAACAGCCTGTCTACAGCTAAAGACACCGTTGTGTTCCGATGATGCATCGCATTGGCATAGTGATCCTCCTACTCCTACAGATACTTCCTTCAAAATTTACATTTAACTCGATATTCTATTTTGCTCCATTCGGTTGAACCAACTGCTTCCTTCTTTCACAAAATAAAAACCGAGAAACACGAGCACATATTCATATTCAGACACCAAATCTCAACAAGTACACTTTCTTGCCTTGCCTTCCTCACTGTCTTCATATCTTGGATGGCATTTCAGGACCACGACTTTAACCTATCTAACTGTGAATGTATACAAACAACTCTGTACCCACAAAGAATATGCACAGCTGCGCGCTAATACAAACAAAAATCAAAGCTTCAAGAGATGACATACCCTAATATTACAATGCCCCAGAAAGAAAGAAAAAAAAACCATAGATTGCCAATCATATACAAATACACCTGCATTTCCACTTACGTAGCTAAAAATAGCCACATCAACGTCACTTCTCACACAATGCGGCATTAACCAAAAAATCAAAAACAAAATTGAGAATGGATACAAGCAACCCGATACCTGTGAACAAAATAACCTACAAAGTGATGTAAAAATGCATGGGTAACATAGGAAACCACCAAACTTTAATATCCCATAAATGCTTTCTAAGGATTGATGTTGCAATCTCGCAAATACATATGATCATAATCTACATACTTTGCCCAATAGTTTTTATACTTAGGTATGCCTATCTCCAGCCATGGTTTCAAGTTCCCATTATAGTGTATAACAGCAGCTCGTTCAATCTCCCTCTGGTTTACATTAGGATTGTAGCCAAGCCCGAGCACATGCCAAGATCTGTCAAGGGGATAGGTGCGTTTCCAAAATGTTATGAGACCAGGAGGCAGTGTCCCCAACTTCCACAATTGCCGGTCACGATTCTGCACATGAAATTTACTTCAAAAATAAGAGAACTTCCAACCTAGTTTTTAGCTTTTACAATGGCACTCAGAAAAAAAAGTTATATCATATTCATGACACCAGGCTTGAGAAATGGTCAAACAAGTGCCCACTTGATAAGGGTAATTAGGTTATCTCTAATTAAGACAAGCAATGTGAACAAAATCTAATTTAGTATGCAAGGAACTTTTATGCCTGTTTTATTATCTGTTCAGCAAGGATTTACACATAACTTACCAGCTTCTGCCATCTATGATATACCTCCGTGATGTTTTGCCGCCTCCACTCCTCCAAATCAAAAATATTCATTCCGTATGCCCATCCACAAGCATGTGGGTCAAAGTTCTTTGAGATTATTGGATTTGAGAAGTTGAGATACCGATCAAACCTATGGAAGCTTTCTCCACAAGTTTCA
Source organism: Adansonia digitata (assembly GCA_029448705.1). Classification (NCBI taxonomy): domain Eukaryota; kingdom Viridiplantae; phylum Streptophyta; class Magnoliopsida; order Malvales; family Malvaceae; genus Adansonia; species Adansonia digitata. Next base: position 10,233,798 of record JAQSVH010000011.1, on the reverse strand, counting down.
ACAGCACCATTGACATTGCCCTTCAAATCAAGGGACCAAAGGCCACTAAGGTCCTTCTGAACTACTATATCATCATCTAGGAACAACAATTTATTTAGTTTTGGGAAGATCTCAGGTAGATAAAACCGAAGATGGTTCAGGATGGACAAATATTTTGGGTTCCGGAACTTCATATTTGAATCAGAATTAGCCCGATGTGCCCGGAAGTAATAATCAATCATGGAAGGAGAACCTAACTGCTTAAGGACTGGACTGTAGCTTGAGTTTAACCATGTAAATTCTTCAATGTTCTGGACCTGTATAGTGGCTTTCCCTGGTGGATTACCTAGAAACCACATTCTCATTGCCGCATAATTAAGCCTATCCGTAACAATGTGGAAAACATGATCTGAAGGGTGCTGCAAGGAATTAAGTGAATTCAATGAGTTCAACATGCACGCATGCAAACACATATGCTAAAACATTTACTTCTCAAATAAGTAAAAGATTAAAATGAAACAGAAATGGCAAACTTAAGATTAATAGTGATAAATTATTTCTATTTCTACCGGCAACAAAAGGAAGTATGAGCTAAGTCTTTATCGAAGAGAACATTTACCTTAGCATGGGAGACAGTTGAGTTTACAACAACTGCTGCTGCTAATATATTATCTGAGAAAAGAGCATAGTGGTACAACCGGGGGTTTTCTAATTTCTCTTGATTTAGAAAGTTCTGTTGTGAAGAATTCAAGGTATAATAATCAGTAGTAAGACGCAGAGGCAGGCAATGAAGACCCTTGGGAAGTGTTTTTGCAGTTAATTGTGTCAAGAACATGGTCTGTCTTTTGTGCACTCGGAGTTGCTCTTCAGATGAGTGAAGCATAGCCCGAAGCTTCTTTACCACAGCGGCACAGTCATCTTGAATCTGCTTCCCTTTTTCTAATGATTGCTCCATTGCTTTCAACTTATCAAAGGCACTAAAAGAATAAGATGCAAATTAACAAATAAAATCAATCCCTCAAAAACTAAGGTAGCTGTAACTCAAAAAAAAAAAAAAAAAAAAGGAATGGATACAGACACAGTTTAAACAAAAAAAAGAAATCAAGAAAGTTTAAATAGAGAACAGCAGTCCTATGTTCAGAAAGAAGAGTTACGTTTTTGGCAGATCAGTGTCCTTGGCTGCATCACCAAGAGCACGTGAAACTTCCTTAATCCGCAGTCGAAGCTCCCTTGTAACATGTGGGTTGTTTTTGATGGCTGGAAGGGAGAGGTAAACTTTTGCACGGATGAGCTGGTCTTTGAGGTGACGCACCTGAGCATCTGCTGGTTCAGTCAGTCTGTCATATTTTTTATTTGAATGCTCTTTCTGATCAACCTTGCCAGAGGTCTCAGTTGATTGTTGCTCAAGCTTTATAGCCTATCGATAAAGCAAACAGGGTTAGTAAAATAACTGTTAACTAAGCCCAAATTTAGTTGTAAATCCTGAAATTGTGGTAAAATTTAGAAACAGGTTTTAGCTGTAGAGATACAATTACTTGGAAAAGAAAAGCAATTTGGTAGACGAAAATATTACAAACTGCCAACAAGCTTGAAGGGGTTACCAAATAACATCTCTTCAAGGTTAAAGTTTACATAAACCTTATGAAAGGAATGTTTTGTTTAGATAAGCAATTCGGAATTGAACAGTTTGACACCAAGACATCGAAAGAGAAATGATAAGGTAGAAGCAGAGGATTATGGGTAGAGTCAAATCTCCATATTGGTGATAACTGAAGCTCCTTATACAGCAAAGGTTTAGAATGTACAGAAGGGGACCATTCACATTTCCATTGTAGCAAAACAATCTCAAAATCCTTACAAGATAAGAGGCAAGTAACCGGAGAAGTAGGTTACAGTAAAATTAAAAAGGAATATTCAGAATCAAAATCAACAGAATAAAATGCTGCCATGGCAATATGAGAAGAAGCAAAAATAGGCCGACTTATAGTTGCTGAAAGCTAAAGGCATGCACTGAACAGAACAAGTTTTGAAAATGAAATGAAAATAAATGAAATAGTAAAACAAGAAAAGGGAAGCAATTACCCAAGCGTGAGAGGCGTTGAGATGGGAATCGAGGGCAGTAGTGAGATTGGGGGGAGCAGGATCGATGACCTGTTGAATGGGGTTGTCTAATCGGGGTTGACGTTCTTCATTGGTAGCAGAAAGCACTCGTGTTGATTTATGCTTCCTCGTCTCTGTCAAGGGGAAATCTAACACCATCAATTCACATTCGCATAGCCCAAATTAAAAGTTAATAAGATTTTCTTTATTAAATGCAAAAAAAAAAAAAAAAGTAAAAAAGAAAAAGAAGACACTATTTACCGTTGGGAAAGGAATCGGTAGAGTGGTCAGAATATACGACTCCGATAGGTTCTTTGAAGGTGGTGGAAATTTCCTATGGAAAAAATTACAAGTAGAAGGCGTTAGATCTGAAACCAATTGATGTAATGCCTGCCCTGGACAACAAATGGAACTAATCTACTATATTGCTACCTGGTGAATAACATTGAGATGTCTGGTATCGCCCGACACCGTCTGCAGTAGAAAAGCAAAATAAAAATTTTTGTGCTTCACAATATTATTATCTTTATAACTGCTAACCCAAGGAAAGAACAAAGAAAGAAACTTACCAAAGCTGCAACATCATCAAGAAAATCGCGTCTTGCTGCAAAAGTTTACCGTTAAAATTTTTTTAAAAAAAAAAGGAAAAAGAGATCAACGTCGAAGAATGAAAACAGGAAAATAAAAAATAAGCCCATAATTATAAAAGAAAAAAGAATAGAAATAGACATACAAGAAGAGGGGCTGAAGAAGGTGCCGACCCTATCTGTGTAAAGAAAGATGGGAGCAATGACGGAAACCAACAGCAAACCCAACACTATATGCCTCATCTTCATCTTTTTCCCTTCCTAATTTAGAATAATTTTCGCATTTCTTTACCACCACAACCAATAATAGGAAAAAAAGAAAAAGACCCTCTTTCTGTAATTTCTTTGCAAAGAAGAACAACAAGGAGAGACAGAGTGAGAGAGAGAGATGAGTATTAGAAGAAGGATTCTATTTCTAGTTCAGTTACAGTCTCCTAGATCTAGATGAGATGGTACTTTTTTTTTTTTTTCCTAAAGATTTATATTTACTCTTTTCTTTTCTCTCTCTCCCTCTCTCTTTCTCATCCAAAGAGTAGCAGTAATTATTTTAATTTGTCAATAGTCAATCATAGCTGCGTCCTGTGGATGTTGTTCCTTTCTTTTTTTTTTTTTTCCAAAATGGTAAGCTAATTTAATTTACATACAATAATAAATATATAATTACAGTACTTTATCTGTTTTAAGCATGATATATTTTTATCATTTGTTTATATATTTATATATATATAACATAAAAAATAATTAAAATATAATAAAAAATATAATGATAATAATATTAGCAAATATAACAATAAAACTAATAATCAGTGGAGGAGTCCAATTGTAGTTAAACCACCGCTACAAAGTAGATAGACAAAAATCTGATATTTATCATATATAGATATTAATTGTAGTAGTAAATCTTAGAAACAATATTTTTATTTAATGAATGTTGTTTGAAATTTTCTCCTCTTCAAACATCAAAAATAATATAATAAAAATAATTTATGTTGTTTTAGTTTGTAGTGGAAGTGGTTAATTTGAGAGGCGCGACAGCCAACAGCTATCCCTTCCTCCCTCCAAAGTCCCAAATCTGTTGGTGGCAGTGAGCATGGGGATGGCCATGGCCTGTGGCTTATGGCTTATGGCCAAAGGCTAAGCCAACAAATCTTGATTTGTTTCTGTTGATGCCTGCATATCATTAAATATTTGAGTTTTGTGTAATGTATTGGTACCGTACGTGCAATTAAGTACCCCAAAAAAAAAAAAGTGTCGGCAAATTTCCCCTACAGCAACCTTGGGGGGGAGGGGGGGGGGACCATCCTTTCATTTAATTTGCATCTGTCTACCAGCACCAGCCACCAGGGCAGGATCTATGTCCAAATCCCCCTTTTTTCATTTTTAAAGATTTTTCATAACCGTATACATTATATACTTACCATTCTATCTCAGGCATCCGACTCACACAATCTCTTATGCCATAAGCATATTTTTCATTAATGCTTGCAAAACGAAACCAAAGCTCCATCATTTCCTCTGCTACATCACACCATATTCCTATGCTGAAAACATGTTCCAGATTCGCTCGTTTCGTAAGGATATAAATACCAACTTTCTATTTTAAACAGCCCTGAATACAAATTTTAATGCCACTATTTCAAATCTCGATACAACATAAAAGTACGAAACAACTCCCCATATTTTTCACAATTTCTCTTCACCATACTTATCCACAAATGGAACTACAGTAACTATCAAATTTTACAGCCAACGGAGAACACATCTAAAAGCATTATACAATTTTCACACTATCAATGGACATGGTCATAGCATTCAGGGTAAAGGGATTATAAACATTATAAAAAAAATTATCAAGAATAAACAAAGAAGTTAAAATAAACAGGCTGTATTTCACTTTCCAGAATGAGAACTTGAATTTAAACTGCAGCAGCCTCCACCTTGAGAAGAAGAACCACCACGGCCTTCTGATGGCCCCAGAATTCCACCATATCCAACTTTTATGCCATAAGGCTTCAAAACAACAAGAATACAATTTCAGCAGAAGAATTCACGCATTGTCTCTATTCAATATGGCAAAGCAAAGGAAACAAAACAATTCTGCTTCTTCTTCTTCTTCTTCTTCTTTTAATATTCAAAGATACGTGACAACATATTTAATCTTGCATCAAGTATTGCAATGTCAAATATTTCTGAAGGAAGATGACTCTGCAACTAGTAATTCCAAATTGCATTCAAATTACAAAACCTCCTGAAATAAAAATGACGTTTTCAAAGAATCGAAAGTGGGTGATAGCCTGGGATCAAGATCTAGGTAGATAAACCTTGTTCATCAGGGAACTTTGGACTGCTTATTTTCAGGGATACCTAAATGCAAGGTAACTTTTCTTGCACCCAGTAGAAAACAATATTGCCCTATCCTTGTGCATTTTATGAAGCTCATCCATCCTCACAACCCACACCCCAACTCAGAGTTATGAAATATCATGCCGGCTTTTTGCAAGTATTTTCCTTCCAATTATAATTCTGCAGTAAATAGGTTATGCTTATGTTATCTTATCTAATGGCTGGTCGGTATTACCTTCAAAAGAAATGAAAATTGACAAAGTGGAAGTACACTCGTTTCGTACACAGAAACAGTGACCACATTCCTCTTTCCCTTATAGCAATTCTGAATTTTAAAAATTTACTAGAATTATGACAAAGAAACTCTTATCTTAGTAACAAGGTATATATGAAAAGTTGCTTTTAAACATGAAGCAATGTGATTAGTGGAGGCATTGATGCAAATAAAATAGAAATTGGGTTTTGGAGTTTTTTTTTTTTTTTTTAATAATCAAATTGTCTAGTAGGGCATAAATTTGGCAATTATCTAAAAATTCTCTAATAGGGAAAAGATAAAGAAGCAACATTTCCATCCCTTGTGTATTCCAAAGTACTTTAGAAGTACATAAGCTGTCCAAGGTCCTAACTCCTTTGTGTGCTCAATAATCAATGGGAATAAATATGTATATCCTATATGGAACTGGTACATGTAACGGGATAACTAAATGTGATTAATTTGATTAGGGGCTACAAACATAAAGAGCAGTATGGCAAAAAGATTTGGGGGGGGGGGGGGAAGAGGAAGAAGAAGAGGAGGAAAAGATGAGTGAGGGGATGTAAGAATGGTTAGGAAGAAGTAACCTCATTTGAGACATCAAAAACTCCATCCTGAATCTTTTTGTATATGGTTGCAGCAGTTTTTATAAAAGCCTGTATAATAAGAGAGAAAGAGGTAGAATAGTACGTACAGTAAGATTTTCAAGCATACGATAAGAAAGATCAAGTTGTTAAGTAGAAAGACCTCCTCAACATTCTGACCAGTTTTAGCAGAGGCCTCCATGAAGATCAAACCATGATCCTTGGCAAATTGCTCGCCTTCTTCAGTGGTTACAGCCCTTCTATGGGCAAGGTCACACTTATTACCAATGAGCATGATGGTCATCTTGGCATTAGCATGCTGTCTGGCGTCCTCCAACCAGCTAGCCAAGTGATTAAAAGTTTCCCTCCTGTGTGTTGTGTAGAGTAAAATTAGTTATGAAGTCAAAATGGTGATGTTCATAACAGACAGTAACAATGATTTGATAGAAAATAAACTGAAGATAAAAATTAGTGGGTGGGGTGGGAGTACCTGGTAACATCGTAGTCAAGCAGGGCACCAGAAGCTCCTCTATAGTAGGACCTCGTAATGGATCTGAAGGATTCTTGACCTGCCTGCCAAAGATTTTATTTATTAATTAATTACTTTAAGAAAACGGTCAAATCAAAATATATACATACACACACACACACACACATATATATATATATCCGATCATCAGGAAAATATAGAAAAGAGTAAAAGAGGGAGAAGAGAAAGGAAAAAAAATACGGTGTCCCAGATTTGGAGCTTAATGGGTTTTTTGTCGATGCAGACCATCCTGGCCCCAAATTCAACGCCGATAGTAAGATCATGCACCAGCTGAAACCGCTTATCTGTGAACTGAAGAAGAAGGCATGATTTCCCCACTCCTTAAGGAAATAATCAGAATTAGATGGCGAATTCATCAATAAATGTGGCAAAGCCATACCGATAATAACCAAAGAAGAAAGAGTAGATCGATATGTACCAGTATCCCCGATGATTATGTACTTGAAGAGATAAGCGTAAGACATTCTGTTGAGGAACAAGAACAGAAGAATTAAAAAAAAAAAAAAAAAAGATCGTCGTTTCTTGGATGATTTTAGCTTTGCGTGTTTAACTATTTTATTAGTGCCCCGTCCGAAAAGTTCCGACCTTCAGAGTATAAATTATTATTTAATTATTAATAAAAATAAAAAATTATTTTTATTATTAAATTTAAATAAAATTTTTTATTGTTAAATGTAATTCAAGCCAAAATTTATAGTTAAAACTCAATACGAATGGATCAAATTATATGATGGGCAAACATCCCAACTAATAACCATAGTTAATATTTATTTATTTGATAACAAACAATACGTTAGATAGATTATATTATTCTAGCATTTAGTCATGCTCTAATTTTATATCATAAGGAAATATTATAGGATTAATCATAGAAGTGGACTAGTTGCAAAATCGAGTAATAGGTGATGTGTTTTTTAAGAGGAGAGTACTAGACAGTGACAAGTGATACTAGAGATGGCCTTTGATTTTTCCACTTTACATCCAGCTTTCAACAAGTGGGGCAGCCATAGTAGATCAAATATAACTTCAGGCCAAACACTCCAAAACGTAGGATAGGCGAGATGAACAAGTCCATGATGAGAGTGTCATAAGATTAAGAGCAAAAAATGTCACTTTAAAATTTTTTAAAAAAATAGACAGAGGCTTTAATCTCACATAAAAAAAAAAGAAAAATCTTTGAAGTATATAAATAAATATATTATGCATCCCACAATAAGTACCTTTTGATATCAAATTTGTGCATGAAAAGGTTAGTGAAAATTTTATTTTGAAATAGTTAAAATCTCCAAAAACAAGTGGTATCATTTCAAGAGTTGACCTATTTAAGGGCTAAATTACTTGTTGGATTAAATAGGCTTAGTCTAAATTAGTTAAGTTTGCACAAGATATTTTGTGACTCGTATAGACCCAAATCATTATTCATTTAATAATAAATTATTATTTAAATTTAATTATAAAATATATAAATATTAATATAAAAATAATTTTTAATATTTTAAAAATTTTTAAATAGTAAAAGAAGCTTGTGAGTTGGCCCTAACAAAGTTTGGATAAAAAAAATTAAATATTTAGAATGATAATGACTTGTGTACACCTCAAAGCAAGTGCATTATGTATCCTTTCATTCACTTGTCTTTCATTTGAAATTTGTAATGTGTGATTGAGTAGGAATACAACATTTCTAAAGGGCCGTATTGCTAAAATACCTTTTAACATGAACTGGTAAATTCTTTATTGATAAACTGCATATGTATAAAATCCCAATAAAAATTTATATAATTAATCCTTTATTTTGTGCACGCAACCAACAATAATATTAATTTTAAGCAAAAGGCATTTTTTTCAAATAAAAATTTGAAAAAATTTCATAATTTTAATAAAAGTGTTTAAAAGGATAGATAATTTGTTAAAAAATAATTTTGCATTTCACTTACATAAAAGAAAGTAGATGAAGAATAAGAAAAGACAATTTCTTATTTATTTTATATATTGGTTTCTTATTAGGGTTTAGGGATGGACTATGGACATAACAATATCTTAACATAAAACAAAAATTCCAAAAGATGTTCTTTGAATGTTGCTCTAACATATGTCCTCATTTATTCTTCATAAATGTCCTTTAATTATTATGCATCGTGGGATTTATTTTTGGTGGGCTAGTAGGCTCATATTGATTGTTGATTTTCATTTTTATAGTGGGAAAAAAGTGATGAATTTGTTTTATACAAGTTCTCATGGTTGATTGAAGATTTTCACAGTTTTCTCTGATGTAAGGATTCTTTAAGGTGACACTTTAAGGTGACAATTGCTTTTACCATATGTTACATAATATTGTATTTTGCCTAAATTGTTAAGTCATCTCAAAATAATTGAAACTAGAAGCTTTGAGA
>JAQSVH010000011.1:10193209-10224912 GCA_029448705.1 Adansonia digitata | reverse complement strand
GATACAGAGGCTTATGTATCGATACATCTACATGTTGTATCGATACAAAGGGGGACATTTCAAATTTTTGGCGCGTTTGAGCATTGTATCGATACATGAGGACCATGTATCGATACATTCAAGTAAAATTATGAATTTTCTTATATCTTTTATCCGCGGATACCTTGGACTACACCATTTGATGCCACATCTTTTATCACCGCCCCCTCTTACGTCTGTACTTCAGATTATTAAAAATTAGCCCGGACAAAATAAGGTGTCTACACCCAGGTTTAAGTCAGACATTACAAGTATATTTTGAAGATTTAAGCAATGGATTGAGAATCAAAGTGGCTGGCGAATCCAAGTTTTGAGGTCTGACAATGGCAAGGAATACAACTCAGAACAATTCAATTTGTTTTATGATGAGGCAGGCATTGAGCATCAACTTACAGCTCCATACACTCCTCAACAAAATGAAATCTGTTAAAAAAAATAGGATGATAATGGAAATGGCCAGATGCATGCTTAATGAAAAAGGATTACCAAAAGAATATTGGGCAGAAGCTGCAAATACGACAGTCTTTCTACTCAACAGACTTCAAACAAAAGCAGTGGCAAGAAAGATACTATTTGAAGCCTGGTATGGTTATAAACACTCTTTGAAAAATCTCAAAGTGTTTGAATGCTTGTGTTTTGCTTATGTGCCACAGATTAAAAGAGATAAGGTAGATAAAAAGGCAGAAGCTGGAATCTTTGTCGGTTGTAGCACTATATCCAAGGCTTACAGAGTTTTCCAACCACATACAAAGAAAATTGTGATAAGTAGAGATGTGCATTTCATGGAAAATGAACAATAAAACTGGAAAGAAGCACAACCAATATCATTTCCAGGTCAAATTACAAAGCTCCAGCTAGAAGAAGATGAATTGGTGGATGATGTTTCCATAAGAGGCACAAGATCACTCTTTGATATCTATCAGAGATGCAATGTGGCTGTCTTTAAACCAGTAGATTTCTCAGAAGCAAAAAAAGATCCAAAATCGAGAGCTGCAATGAAGGAAGAACTCACTATGATTAAGAAGAATCAGACCTGAAAGCTTGTAAAAAGACTTGAAGGTAGAAAAGTGATAGGAGTGAAGTGGGTTTTCAGAACCAAGCTTAATGCAGATGGCTCTATCAACAAGCATAAAGCCAGACTTGTTGTAAAGAGGTATGCTCAAATCTTTGGTGTTGATTTTTCTGATACATTTGCTCCTGTTGCAAGATTGGAAACCATTAGATTATTGTTAACTATAGTTGCACAGAAGGGTTGGAAAGTGTTGTAGCTAGATGTTAAATATGCATTCTTAAGTGGTTTTCTTAAGGAGGAGATTTATGTGGAGCAACCTAAAGGATTTATGGTCAAAAAGCATGAAGATGAAGCGTATCTGCTCAAGAAAGCTTTGTATGGATTAAAGCAGGCACCAAGAGCTTGGGATAGCAAAATTGATGAGTATTTGATGCAGCAGGGTTTCAGAAAAAGTCTCAATGAAGCTACCCTCTACATCAAAGGTGATAAAAAAAATTTTGTTGCTATTTCATTATATGTAGATGATCTACTGGTTACAAGAAGCAATGATGAACTTGTTAAGGAGTTCAAAGAAGATATGCAGCATACTTTCGAGATGACGGATTTGGGAGAAATGGCTTATTTTCTGGGAATGGAAATCAAGCCAAAGCAGAATGAAAGATTCATCTGTTAAAAGAAGTATGCGAAGGAGATTCTGAAAAGTTCAGAATGGAAGAATGCAAAGAAATAGCTACTCCAATGTGTCAAAAGGAGAAGTTGAGCAAGAATGATGAAGCTGAAAAAGTGGATGAGACTCTTCATAGAAGCATGGTTGGTTGTCTCATGTATCTTACAACAACTAGACCTGACATTTTACATCTGTAAATCTTCTATCGAGATTCACTAATTGTGCAATTGAAACTCATTTTAGAGCAGCTAGACGGGTGTTGAGATATGTTAAAGGAACATTGAATTTTGGAATCAAGTTTTGTGCAAACCAGAAATGTGTGTTGCAGGGGTATTCTAGCAGCGATTGTGGTGGTTCATTTAATGATATGAAGAGCACTTCAGGTTATTACTTTAATCTTGGTTCAGGGTTTTTTTTCTTGGTGGTCTAAGAAGTAGGAGATTGTTGCGCAATTTACAGCTGAAGCAGAGTTCATTGCAGCAACAGCTGCTGCAAATCAAGCCTTATGGCTTAGAAAAGTGTTGCTTGATCTAAATTTGAAGCAATAAGAGTACACAGAAGTGTTTGTAGATAATCAAGCGGTTATTGCTATCTCAAATAATCCTGTTTTTCATGGAAAAACCAAGCATTTCAATATCAAGTATTCTTTCTCCGAGACATGCAGAAAAAAGGTTCTGTTGGATTAAAGTATTGCAACACTGATTTTCAACTGGCAGATATGTTCACAAGCTTTGCCAAGGAACAAATTTGAATTTCTCAGTGAAAAACTTGGAATTTGCAGCAACTTAAGCAAGGAGGAGTGTTGAAGAATTGCATCAGTTACTGCAAGACTTAGTCAAAGAACTTTGTTGGATTTTTTTTATTCAATTTGTTGACTGTTTCATTGATTTAGTTGTTATTTTTTAGGAGTTTGTTGATCATGGAAACATGTGTCATGTAGTAGTCTAATTTCTCGGTTCTAGTTTTCTTTATTTAAACAGTATTTTAATTCAATGAAAAGATAATTTTATTTCTTTAATTAAAAAAAAAAAAAAAACTTAGTGTCTCTAACACAACATAATGGATGTCATAATGGTAGCATTCATTTCTAGAAGTTGCAAGAAAAAGCTTGGGTTAGACATGCTTGCAACATTAGACAAAATTAATAAACAAACCAAAAGATATAGTGAAGCATAAATAAAATAAGAAAAAAAAAGGTCACAGAAGATAGATTGCCCCTTTACCAATGAGCTACATTGAAAGATACAAAAGACTGAAAATGGAACTTCTGCCTGCCTTCCTCATCTCGAGTCTTTGCACCATGTCTAGCATTCACCCCTCTTCCTAGACGAAGAGTCAAAACAATAACTAGGCTGCCCACTGATGCCAGAGTAGGTGGAAAAAACTTGAACTTCTTCGATGTCTTCCCAAAGGAAAAGAATTTTGTCCTGCGGCCAAATAAATTTGCATGAACCCAATTATTCTTGGAGACAGAAACAAGCGACCCTGCATAGATGCAACCGCATATTAACAAAAAGGGACAAATGCAGTATATTAATTACTCAGAAACATCACAGAAGTGTGCTTTACATAAGATTATATAATCCAACAAACAGAACCTGCAGAGGCATTTTCCGTTTCAAGTGACAGGTAAAGTAATTGATGAGAAATTCCTCTGGTGGAAAAGTTTCTGAAAGGTTGAATTCGTTTGAGGAGACCTCACATTTTATCTGCAAATATATCATCTGGTTGGAAGTAAACAACAAGAATGGACAACAATATTTCATTCATGGCCAATTGAAACTAAAAAGAAGAATTGCTATCTATTTACCTTCTTCCCCACTTCTTTCTCCATCTTTCTTAAGTACTCTTTAACTACATTTCCACCAACTGTATTGTCCACGAAAATTCTCAAGTGCAGCTTCGACTGACATGCTTGAGCCAACTTACCTAGCAGAGGTACCCACACATCAGCTTGATCTGATATATTGGATTTTACAAAATTAACCTCAGCATGTCCTAAAGATGTAGTTTCATCAAGGCCCATCAAAATCAAGACTTCTACATCGAGTACGGAAGGAGGCTCTTTCATTGCATAAAATTCAAATATTTCTGCAAAGAGCAATGGAGTTTATTTGAACAAGTGATTAAAGTAAGATTTAGATCATTTTTGGAAAATTTTTGAAGGGGTTTGATCCAAGAAAAACAGTAGGATTCTGAGTAAGACTTGAAGAATATGCTAGCGCAAACATGCTCATTGAACTCGACATTAGCAAAGAACAATGTCGAATTAACATTCCACTTGGGGCCAGATATCTGGAACTTGATTGAACAGGTTCTAGATTTCCCGCTGCAAACACTACATATGGACCGCAGAACCCGCTTGAATCCACAGCTGCTAAATTACTTCCCTCAATCAAAGGCAATTGTTAGTAACCATCCGTCCCCTTGTGCTCTCACTCCATGATCACTCCCTATTGTTAGGGAGACAAAAGCAAAAGGAAATCAAAGACAGAAATACAAGAAACAAGATACGGCAAGTCTTCTCACTAGCTCAGCAGAGCAGTGAAAAAGACGTTGAAGCCAATTTGGGGTGGGGAATTCAGTTTCAAGGTTGAGGATTTGAATGAGGAGCTTCTCATCTCTGTGATGGACGAGGATAGTACTTCAATGATGCCTTCGTGGGCCACCTTAAACTCTCCGTTTCGAATGTTTTCGATGCTCATCTTAAATCTCTTGGCAACGCTTGGTATCCCCTCCACTCTGGGAATAAGAAGTCCAAGAAAAAGGATTGTGGTATGTTTTTATTTTTATTTTTATTTATTGATTTGCAACTTTCTTTTCTCAGCATCTACAAATTTAGAGTTGCCAGATCATTCCTCCTGTGCTGTCTGTCTTGTCGGGATTCACCATTTCCCTTGCATCACTACTTGCCACCCGATTACCAAACTAATCTGGAATTCTTATGTTTTTCTGCCCCCTTTTTTACTTGTAATATTCATTTGGGATTTCTGGACTGTCGTACTATGATTCTAAATGCAAACCTTTGTTTTATGAGGGCCACAAATGTCCCTTTTAGTCCCCAAAAAGACCTTATCCAAGTAATTGGGATCTTGGATTCAAAAATTCCATCACTTAAATGACATGATTCAACTGGTAAGGTATGGGCTATACCGACTGCAAGAATTTATCTATATCTTTTCTTTCAACCTTCGCTACACGGGGAATACTTCTAAATAATCTATTTTTCCCAAAACAATTCATTTATGGACTTGACTTCCAGCTGTGATCATGCATCAATATTGAGGAAGCATGAGGACATGACAATTGAGAATCTTTCTAGGTCTTTAAATGGTTCATCAAACTCCCCTTCTCCAGTGATACATGAAGATAATATGTCTTCCAAGGAAGAGAAATCATGTGCACAGAAAATCTCTAGCAGGTCAAATTGCTCAAATGTTTAATAAAAATTTTGACGCTGCTCCTTCTTCCTCCTCTGGGGACAGTGATTAGAAAGAGTTACCAGAAATTTCAAGAGCCGATATTTCTGATGACAAGTCTGATGATCAGTCATCGGCTGTTTCGTTTGAGGAAGCAATGAAAGCATTGGTCTCTAGCGCTCAGGGAAGTGAAATTCCAAGTAATTTACCTGGAGGAGTGCTTCTGGACCAATTATATGTGACTGCACCCAAAGAGCTAAACTCTCTACTTTTTTCACCTGAATCAAGCTTTTCTAGGTCATTAGCAGAGGTGCAGGGATTTACAGATCCACAATTTGGGCCTTGGAAACTTGAGAATGGTGGTGAGAGCTTGAAAAGATTTCATTCTAACATCAGGGTTCCTGCCAAATTAATTAAGGCTGTGAAAGCCACTGAGGAGCAGATGTATATAAAAGCTGGAAGGAAGATTTCTGCTGTTCTAGCAGCTGTGAGTACTCCCGATGTTATGTAGGGGAGAACCTTCAAAACTGACGTGCTGTACTGCATTACTCCTGGGCCTGAGCTTCCATCCGGAGAAAGGGCGACACGTCATAATCGTACGGAGCATATTTTCTAGCAGGTGATTTCATTGCAAATGAACTTCTTGCAGAGCACCATGATGGTAAAGTATGATAGAAAATGGAGCCCCACAGGGTCTAAAGGAAAGCCTTGGCCAATTCGCTACTTTACTAGCTCAGACTATGAAGCCAGACGATTCGAAGGATATTAGGTTTAACAAAGAACAGGTTTCGGGATCACTGCAGTTGAACCTCAGTCAGATTGTCAGATTGAAAGTTGGCAGTCCAGTACTTTGCTAATTTAACTCTGGTTTCCACAGTTTTTATGAGCTTCTATGTAATAATCCATATATGGCTAGCTGCACCTCGTACAATTGAAGGACTAGAGTTTGTTGGGCTTGACTTGCCCGATTCAATTGGTGAATTCATTGCGTGTGCAGTTTTGGTTCTTCAAGGTGAGATAGTGCTGCAGTAAATCTCACGCTTCATGCAGGCCAGAGCACAGAGTGGAGAGGAGAGGAGTCATTAGACGATGTGGACCGTAAGCACTATCTCCTCTCCCCTACTCTCCTCTTCTGTCCTCTTTTCTGGAACCAACATCAACATCATCGTCAAATTGCCATGCAGTAATAACTAAATAGCTACTCTGCTCTACCCAATTACCTCCGATTCAACTTCCACTCCGTTTAAGCTAAACTGCTAAGCTAATCTAATCCCGTTTCATAAGTAGATAGATCTGATCCTGAAAACACAGGATGGTCAGGCCAGATCATTCCATAACTACTATCTAATAATAATAATAATAATAATCAACACCATTTATTAATAACAATTGTTGGTCGAAATAGAATACAACAACATTGGTTTGTCGGCCAGTTATAAATAAAACTTGAATTGACTGTAAAAATAAGCATGGAAACACTGGTCTGTCTGCGTCTTTGCAATTGCAAACTGGATTACTCTATTTCTGCCTCTTGTAAATCTTCCTCAGGAAAGACTTCAACACTGCTTGCACTGCTTTGCTAGGATGAGCTTCGATTGACATTATCAGCTTCTCATAGCTATTGGTTTCATACTCCCCGAATATCCCCTGTCAATTTCACATCAAAATACATGTGTGTGTATATATATATATATGGACAATCTCCTGCGCTCTTCTCTTGTCATATTTAATTTCAACAAACAAGATATTGTTAAGTATGTCCTACCTTGAGATTAAGCTCGTCATATAGAGTCTTCACTTTCGTAACATTCATAGGGTCTGCTTTTCCATAGTTCTCCTGCAAGCAATGCATAACATCAATGAGTAACCATATTGATTTTACAGAAAATCATACAACTAACAACACTGCCAATCTTACATATAACACTTCCTTTTGCTCCTCATTGCAGATTTCCAATGCTTTGACCACCAACCAAGAGCACTTAAAATCTTCAATATCAGTTCCAATCTGAGCCACAAGAGCTTCAGTAAGACTTAACATATAAAACAAATAGATGACTCCCTTTTTCCAGTTCCATCAATCCGAGCTCACCTTCCCAATGGTCTCAGGATCTCCGAAGCAATCCAAATAATCATCCTGCAGAAAACAAAAATCAAATAATTAACATAAGGGATCTGGCAAGAAAAGAAGAGCATCCTGAGAAGCTAATGCCATCCAAGCCAAGAAAGAAAACCTGCAAACTCATTTTTGGAAGTGGTAAACCATGCTTGGGAATTCTTAAATAGAACTTGTTAAGAAGTCATCTCAAATCACAAATTTATACTGCCTTAATAAAATAAAAAAGTAAGTTAAAGAATTAAAATATTAAATTTATGCTTGTATTTAACTTTCAGTTGTGACCTATCCAATTTATTTTGCATAACAATATTCCAGAAGTTAAAAGTGAGATAAGCTTGACCAAATATTACCTGTACTTGAAAGTAGATTCCCATATCAACAAGAATGTTTTTTACATCAATGTGGTTGTCAAGATTCTCACCCGCCATAACCAGTGCACATGCGACCTGGGTTCATTTAGGTAATTAAGTAGCAAATAGCCTATACAACTAACGAAGTGTGATGTTGATAATTAAACGAGTTCAAGAAAAGCCTCTTATGCAAGAATATTACCAGTAGCTGTAGCCTAAATAGGTAAAAGGAACATTTCTAGCGAAATGCTAGGAGGAGATATAGCCAATAAAGCAGCAACTAGTCAATCCAAATAACAACCTTCTGAGGTACATAATCATGCATTAAGAATATTCAATAGTAGATATAGGGAATATCATGTGCTTTATCAAATTTTGGCACAATGTATGCAACTAGCCCAGGAGCAATACCATCAGAATGGTAATAACGTCCTTTAACAAAACAATGCAGAAAAAAAGGCTGCTGATAACTTAGTATGCACGCTTCAAGTGAAATGGAGGTTGAGACTCACAGGAAGATAAAATGAATAATAGGCAGTCTTGTACTGAACGATACGACGGTGCCTGCAGAGGATTTTAACCAATATATAGATAAGAAGACAAATAAATATTACTATTAGAAAGATTTAAAATGACAGAAGTTAATATCAGGTATGTGTGGCAAAGACGGCGGTTTATTCTCATTATGGTTGCAGAATTTGATGCCAATCAGCACATGCCATTTTTAACGTTGGAAAACTTTGTCACTGTTTGACTACAATATGATAGGAGATCTCAGGTACCACTTGCATTCATGAATAAATAGCTCTACGACCTTCATTTCTTGAAACAAATAATTGTTAAAGCTTAACTCACTGTGACAATGAGTATTTGGATAGATCTTTTTCTCCTTCAAGTGTTGTAATCAGATCTATCATCTGTCCTGAAGCTGTTTGAAACTCCACCTGTGTAAAGCAAATATCTGAAAATAGTTAAGAGAGTTTTTGAATTAAGAGAATTTCAGATATACCAACTTTAGGCCACTAATATTTTTCTCCCTGCAAACACAACTTGAAAAAAGAGAAAAAAAGAAGGAAATATACGAATGTGTCTAAAATATGTAAAATGAATTATTAATGCATCAAAATTTATATAAATATATAATGCCTTAAACATGACTATGACACAAAAAAATATACAAATATGATATGAATACAAAAATTGCCAAGTCATAATTACCTCATTAAATAAATCTAGCAGGTCTACATAATAAGGTTTCCCACGAAAGTGATTTTTTAGAATCCTGCAGATGTGATTGCGAAGTAGAACACCATCATTTACAGCAATTAAACCAACCTACAAGGAGTTTATACGAAGTTAACTGATTTTCGCAGAGGGAACAATATAAACAAAAAAAGATAAAATACGGGTCAGACTCGGTACAGAAGTACAAAACCTTGGGCACTCTAAACCAACAGGGCTGGCCACGCCGGGTGTGAGAGTTGTCCATTATGTCATCAAGAACAAGAAAATATGCCTGAAGCTGCAATTAAATGATACAGTTGTATTTAAAATATATTAAATTTACACTTGTATTTAACTTCCTATATAAAAGCATAACAACTAGCAGAAGTATCTTAATAAGAAAAAAACTGATGAGAAGTAGCGTGGAATGACATAGTGATTTAGAGGGATACCCATTCAATACACCAACCGAGAGCACTTGAAAGAAAAATCTCATCTTCAGTCAATTCTTTTCCCTCTTTCAACAGGCGATAGCTGTCAATTACAGAGAGTCCCCGATTCAGCTTCCCTGAAACAGAGAACAAATAAGTTGCAGCGTAGAGAGAGAGACAGGCAAAGAGAAGCTTAAAAAAAATTAATGAGGCAGAGAATATATAAGTTAAATTACCTCCAGGCACGTTGTAGTCCAGCATCTGCAGTGGGTAAATGAAACCGGATCGTAAAAAAACGAAGAAGAAAAAAGAAAAACTAGGCAAGATAAAGGAAACCGAACGGAAGGGAAAGAGAAATACCCGATCAACCCATTGACGAGAATCGTCAGAAAACTCGAAAGCAGGATCCTGAAGGAGCTCCGATTTGAGCTGGGAATACACTTTGAGAAATGTTGGCTTGAGATCCGCCATTAATGCAAAGCCAAGATTAGGAGAGACCAAGTGGTTTTTTCTTATTATTATTATTATTATTTTGTTATGATGGATGTCCGAAACTGTCCTCTCCTCGCCTTCCTCTCCTCCTCAGATGTAGTGAAGCAGCAAATAAGTTACTGCCAAATTGTTCAGCAGTGCGTACTGTATTTGGATTTGTAATGAAAAGACTTCTGCAGCCAAGAATGCGGGAAGGGCGAGTCTGTTTATATAGACAGGAATGCAGACGGGGGATGGGGGTGGGCCTGTAGTCGATTATAAGTGGGCAAAGAGGACCGAGAAAATTGTGGACATTACAGGGCCTCTCATTGCCCAAATGTCAATGACTCGATGCCAGTCTCAGTCTCAGTCTGAGTCTCACTCAGCCCCTGGCCCTGCCAAGCGTCAGTGCCAACTGCAAAGTGCGACCAGCCTCGCTAATTATTTTGGCTGAGTGGGTTTATTATTGTATTAAGTTTAAGTTTTCCAAACGGAACATGATTACCTTGCTTGTGTTCGTTTTGTAGATTGGAATTTTTGAGAAACAGATCCATTTCTTTTCTTTTTTTTTTTTTTTTTTGTTGTTATGATTTGATTCTACTCTATGACCTAAAAGACAAAAAAAAAAAAATCAACCAATAAAAATAAGGGGAAACAATAAACAGATGGAACAAGATCACGAACAAAAAAGATCCCCTCGCATGCCTTCCTGCTGCAGTGCTATTTAGCATTACTATTTACTACCTCTGCTCTGCAGGCTACGTTACCCGTGCATGATGCATGCTTCAAAATATAAACTTGTTGATTAAAAGTCTACATTTTGAATATTCTCAGTTACGACTCAACATCATCTGTAACAATCTATATCTTCTCCTTGTAATCATAATGAGAATGGATGAAGTTTGTTTTTAGTTCTACGTATGACGTAAATTATTTGAAAACTTTATATAATTAGTTTTGATAATGAAGGCTTGGTTGGTTGGTAATTTAAAAAATATAAACTTTGCATGTAAAGGTGGGACAAGAGATTGTTTGCTTTGCTTTTGGTTTGCTGTAATTATTAATAACAGTTATAATTTATTTATTTATTTAGTTTTTTAGTTATACAACTCAGCAGAGGCCTAGCTGGAATTAACAGTATAACGGTTGTTGATATAATCCAACTGTAGTTATATTTTTTCCTTTATTAAATAAAGTAAATGGGAATCAATGGTGTTCCTCACAATAATTTGCATTTATTTTTTAGATTATTATAAACTTTCACAAATGAAATCTAAATAATAAATATTTTTTAAAGCCAAACTTCAAAATCTTTGTATAGGTTCAATCTCTAATCAAATCGGATCTAGTCTCGGAGGTGATTTACTATGAACAAACGTACAATAGTGATAAAAAGAGTGTTATATATTACTTTATAGTAAAACATCAGGGTCCCGTCAAGGGGTGAGAAGTCAGAACTTAGAATCTTAATCTGAATGACAACTTGTGAAGAAGGTTCGGCAATTAGTATGCTGACCTGGTTTTAATGCTGAATTCTGTCGTGTAAAGATGAATATATTCGGAAAGTAGTAGCAGTAGTAGTACAAGATGGCCATGGATGACTGAAGACAAGAAATTTGTTCTTTCTGGACTTACAGATATGGGATGACAATTTTGAATATTGCAAGACGATGAAGAAGACAAGTAGGAAGGCCAATAAAATAAATAAATAAACTCCATCCCACCAACCACCATATATTATATAAATGAATATTTCATTTTATAATATGCTTGAATAATAATTTGTTTAAATAAAATTCAACTTTAGGCTGCTTCATTTTAGTCATGGCTGATGGGCGGCACCTTAGACTCTTTAACCTGTCAAATTTGGCGTCCTAGTCCTATATACTAGAATTAGAATTAAAGTAGTAATTATATAACTATCAATCATGTTCCCTGTGTATAATATTCAAATTGAAGATGTTTAATATTTACATGTGCAAATAATAGAATATCAGGTTTTATATTATCTTACATCATAACCATTTATATAAACAAAAATTATTTGATTTATCATTTGTTAAAATGATTTCCTTTTGTAACCAAAAATAATAATAATAAGAAAATGATTTCTTTGTTCAATTTAAAACTTGTTAGGTTACGTATTCGATTTAAATTGAGGCATGCTTTCATTTCATAGTGCAAAAGTAAAACTATAATTTAGCAAAGTATTGGGGTCAGGAAGCTCAGCCTCATAAAATGTTGGGCTAATTTTGAGGTACCCACTGCTTCTGTGGGTTGCATGCATGGGTGGTGGTGGTGTTGTTGCTGGGCTGCCCGCCCCACAACCGAGAAAAAGAATGTAGCCGTCATTGCTATTGCGTAACAAAATTCCTAGCAAGGAATGAATTATCTCATACACAGAAAAATGCATAGACGTAGTATAATAGTTTTTTTATTTTATTTTTTTTTCAAAAAAGACCTAGCAATTGTATAGTACTAGTAATACAAAATAAAGCAAAGGAAAAGAAAAGTAAAGTAAAGAAATGAGTGGTTCTAGTCTTTTTTTTTCTTTTCCTGAAATGGAAATTGGAATTTCAAGAGAGTTTACATTACTTAATTCCTTGGCGTTGTTGGACGAAGCTAGCCTAGGATTGAAGCCAAGCATGCAAGGAAGAGGTCGAAATCCAAAGACTGGCGGCGCTACTTCTGGCTGAGACTTCTGAGCATCTGTGTGGTGTGAGCGTCAATGCGATGGTTCCTCTTCCTCTTTCTCTTCCATGCTTTAACTTCTATTCTCATTTTTCCCTTTTTTTTTTTTTTTTTGATAATATAAACCAAAATCCAAAAAGAAGTTGGAGGCTTGCTACACAGAATATAAAAGGGTTAGAGCCTAACAATTTACAATTCATCTGTAGCTGAAATCCTACTTTTTGTACACAGTAATATTTACAATGTTATCAAAAATTTTAGAAATGATGCAAAAACGATTATGAATAGCCTCAGTTATAAGTTTGAACACTTTCTCTGGATTCCTTTGCCTTGCTGTACGTCTACGAGCATTCATTTCCCCCTGATGCAATAGATGGCTTTTGTCTAAGCATATCCGAAGAGAATAAACTCAAAAGATTTGCCTTTAAATCGCTGAGGTGCCCAGTGGATGTCATTGTTCCAATTATCAAAATTTCTATGTTCCGAAGCAACCACAAGAACCTTTACCATACTCGTGAAGAAAAGGAGCATACAAAGAATAGATGATCCCTACTCACTTTCTCTTCAAGGCATAACACGCATGTTTGGCTCTTAAATAATTCCAGGTGTCTTTGATAGAAAAAGCCCCATTCTTGGATACTGCGCATCCTGGTGGGTCATTAGCATTGCTAGGAAGAGTAAGCAAGTTTTGAGCTAGCTCTCTTAGCTTGAGTATCCTTCTCCATCCTAGCTGCATAACTATGGTATCTGTAATTGCCAAAAAGAAGGCACTTTTCAATAGGTAAGCTTTGATCCAAGCTACCCAAATTGAACCTAAGTTGCTGAATAGAGTCCAAATGTGCTTTAGAATGCACGCAATATTCCACACTCTCAAGTTCTTTAAACCAAGCCTCCTTCGTTTTTTGGGTAGCAAATGGAGTCTCAACTAACCTTTGCTCTCTTAGCATTTGTTTTCTTTTCTTTCCATAGAAAAGTTGAACAAAGCTAATCAACTTTATGGATAACTTTTTGTGATAAGATGAACATACAGCTCTAGAATTTTTGGATACTAAGCAACACTAATTGAATGAGTTGCAGGCGTCCAATAAATGAAAGCCTCCATGAAGCGTAACTGTTAATCCATCTTGATATCTTTTGAAAGAGAAAGTTGCAGTTGCTTGCTGTCAACCAACCCAAGATAAGTGAAATACTTAGATACCTAACGGGCAATTTTCCAATCGTGAACCCAGAGTTTTGTTGGATATCTTGTAGCGCAATGGTATTAACATTCGCACGAAAGATTTTTTATTTTGTCGTGTTGAGTTGCAGCTCAGAAAGAGTGTAAAACTTTTGAAAAATAGAACATAGATTCTAGATTGACCCTTTCTTGCCATTGGTAAAGACCATAATGTTGTCCGCATAAGGGTTAGTTTCACCCCTTTGCAGGATGGATGATAACCAAATTTTCCTCATTTCCCTTTCTCCGTTTATAATAATTTTTTTCATTGATTTTTTATTGAATATGAATAACAAAAAAAAAAATTTAAAAAAAGAAAGAAAGAAAGAAAGAAAGAAATATGTAAATGCAGTTGCAAATGCAATTGTAGGCGTCAGTAATCTGGAATTGGAAGGGCGACAAGCTGATCCATGGAGTCTCCCGCATACCTTCATCTCCGACTAATGCAAGTATTGAGTGGAGGGTTTTATTTTATTTTATTTTATTTTGGTTTTTAGAAAGAGTAAGGGACTTATGATAAGTAAGGATTCATAAAATTTTGACCTTTCTTCCATCCCTCCTATCTATTTGGGGGATGATGGAAGCTGTGTGATCAACTTATGTATCTGAAAAAAGATCAGGTATGCTATGGCTCTATCACTTTTTAAGTTTTTAAAGATTTCTTTATGAAAATAATATTTCATATATAGAATGAAATTTCAATTGATTCCTATGGAGATGGCAAATAAAGGCATTGAATAGGTTGAGGGATCATTAGGTGACAAGCTAAGATATTTTTTTTCGTTTCGCCTAGCATTGAATTATAAAAATTTTAGGCGAAGCTCTTTGAGGTGAGCTTCCTCTCAGCTGACCAGTTATATGGTTAGAAGGATTTTAATTTTTTTAATTTTTAAATAATTTTTATTAAAATATTTTAAAAATTAGTATTATAAATTATTATATAATTTTATTGTTACTTAGATTTATAAAATCTAGTTTTTTCACTTTTTTTCTCGTAACACTATGTAATTAATAAAAAATATTTTTATTTAAATTTAATTATAAAAATATGTAAATATTAATATAAAAATAATATTTTAATATTTTCATAAGAATTATTACATATCAAAATTTATATAAATACAAAATATCCTAAAGATGATTATGATATAGTAAAATACACAAATATGATACAAAAATATGAATTTAATAGTTTAATTAAGTAATGTTTTATGTAATTTTATAATAAAATTTTACCTTTTTAGTAGTTAAAAAGAATTACTATTAAAGATTATCAAAATTACACATAAATATTACAATTCATATAAATTATTAGAGTGTAGGTAATTTTTGAATATAACATATGCAATTGATAATGTATTTGTGTAAAAAATCTTAAAAAATAATATTTATCTGTAACAAATTATATATAAACATTATCGAATTACATACAAACATTACAACTTTACATAAAATATTATCAAAATTATAATGTATTTATCTAAATTTTTTTTTAAGAAAATTAAAAATAATATTTTTCAAAATTATTTTTTATTTTTTATTAATATATTATATATGTATGAAATTAATTTTTTAGTAATTTTTTATGTTAAAAATTTTAATATTTTTATTTTTTTGAATATTTTGCATATTAGTAATAAGTATATTATATTAATAAAAATTTAAATTTTATCATAAAAATTAAATTTTTATTAGTTAGTAAAAATTATAAGTGAACATTACCGATATTACTAATAAATATTACTATTTACATAATGTTTATATACAATTTATGTTATATATAATGTATTTGTGCAAAAAATATCATGTTTGTATGAAATTTTTAATTACAAACATTATCATATGACATACAAATATTATAATTTTACATAAAAACAATGACAACTCTTTAATGCATGTATGTAAAACATTTTTTTTAAGAAACTTAACTTTAATTTTCTCAAAATTATTTTTTATTTTTATTAAATGTATTATATATATAGGAAATTAATTTTTGTATTAACTTTTGAAGTGAAAAAAATTTTCATATTTTTTTAATTTAATGCTTTATTTGGGTGTATGTGTAATAACTATATTATATTACCTTCAAAGATTTTATATTTATTTGAGTATATTAATAAAGTTATATTATATTACTTTCAAAGATTTCATATTTGTTACCTTCAAAGTAATTTTTGAATTAAAAACCTTCATATTTTTTAGTTTAATATGTAATTTGTTACATATAAATATTACTTTTTAAGATTCTTTATAGAAATACATTAACTATAACGTATATTAAATACAAATATTATCTATACTTTAATAATTTATGTAAATTAAAATATTTATATGTAATTTTCATAATCTTTAGTTGTAATTCTTACTAACTAATAGAAAATTTAAATTTTATCATACAATTATTTTTATTAATATAATATATTTATTACTAATATTAAAAATATATATTAATACATCAAAAATTACTAAGAAAATTAATTTCATACATATATAATATATTTAACAAAAAAATCAAAATTTATTTTGAAAAAAATTATATTTAATTTTCTTAAAAAAATGTTACATAACTACATTACTGTTTCAATAATTTTTTATATAAAACTGCAATGTTAATATATAATTTAGTAATATTTATATGTAAAAATTACATACAAATATTATCTTTAAAAATTTTTTACACACATACATTGTCTATAACACATATTACATACAAACATTATCTTTGTTTTGATGTTATGTGTAATTCTTCCAATATTTAGTTGTAATTCTTACTAGCTAATCAAAAATATGTATTTTATCGTAAAAATAATTTTTTTCTTAATACAATATTGCTAATATACCCAAATGAATTATTAAAAATAAAAATATGAAAAAAATTTCACTTCAAAAATGACTAAAAAATTAATTTGCTACATCTATAATATATTTAATAAAAAGTAAAAAAAATTAAGAAAATTATAGTTAATTTTTTAAATGAATGTTTTACATAAAAACATTACTGATTTTGTAAAGTTTTTATGTAAATCTGTAATGCTTATATGTAAATTCGGTGAGGTTTATATGAAATTATTATATACAAACATTATCTTCAAAGATTTTTTACATAGATACATTGCCTATAACACGTATTATATAAAAATATTACCTTCACTCGAATGTTATGTGTAATTCTTCTAATCTTTAGTTGTAATTCTTACTAACTAGTGAAAAATATATATTTTATCATAAAAATAATTTTTTATATAACATAATTATTACTAATATATTCAAATAAATTATTAAAAATAAAAATATGAAAAAATTTTCACTTAAAAAATGACTAAAAAATTAATTTTCTACATATATAATATACTTAATAAAAAAAATTTTGAGAAAATTATAGTTAATTTTTTTAATGAATGTTTTACATAGATACATTACAAATTTTGTAATAATTTTATCTAAATCTATAATTTTTGTATGTAAATCTCATAATATTTATATGTAATTCTTATATACAAATATTATCTTTAAAGATTTTTTACATGCATATATTACTTATAACACATATTACATACAAACATTACTTTCATCCTAATGTTATGTGTAATTTTTGTAATCTTTAATTATAATTCTTATCAATTAATAAAAATTTAAATTTTATCATAAAATTAATTTTTTATTAATATATTATATTTATTACTAATTTTAATAAATATGTAAATAAAATAAAAAATACAATTTTTTTTACTTTAAAAATTACTATTTTTTTATATTTTTATTTTAATAATATATTTGTTAATATTAGTAATACTTATATTATATTAATAAAAATTAATTTGATAATAAAATTTAAACTTTTTATTAGTTGATAAGGATTACGACTAAAAATTAGAAAAATTACGGATAATATTAGAGTGAAAGTAATAGTTGTATGTAATATATGTTATAAGTAATGTATATATGTAAATAATTTTTTAAATTAACGTTTGCATGTAAAAAATACATACAAACATTACCAAATTACATAAAAGTACCACAGTTTTACAGAAAATATTACAAAAAATGTAATGTATTTATGTAAAACGAAAAATAAAGTATAAATTTTTAAAAAAATATTTTTGTTTTTTATTAAATATATTACATATGTAGTATATTAATATTTTTACTAATTTTGAAATTCCAAAAAATTTGTATTTTTTATTTTAATAATATATTTGTTAATATTAGCAATAATTATATTATATTAATAAAAATTAATTTTATGATAAAATTTAAATTTTTATTAGTTAGTAAGAATTATAACTAAAGATTAAAAAAATTACGCATAACATTAGGATTAAGATAATGCTTATATGTAACATGTATTATAAATAATGTATGTATGTAAAAAATCTTTTAAGGTAACGTTTGTATATACAAAAATTACAATTTTATATAAAACATTCTTGAAGCTGTAATATATTTAAGTAAAATATTCTTTTAAGAAAATTAAATATAATTTTTTAAAATAATTTTTGATTTTTTGTTAAATGTATTATATATGTATGAAATTAATTTTTTAGGAATTTTTGATGTGAAAAAAATTTAATATTTTTATATTTTATTAATATATTTTTTAATATTAATAATAAATCTATTGTATTAATAAAAATAATTTTATGATAAAATTTAGATTTTTTATTAGTTGGTAAGAATTATAACTAAAGATTATAGAAATTAGACATAAATATTACAATTTACATGAATCGTTGATGTATAGATAATGTTTGAATGTAATATATATTATAGTTAATGTATTTCTACAAAGAATCTTTGAAGATAATATTTTTATATAACAAATATCATATAAATATTATAGGATTAGACATAAACATTATTGTTTTACATATACTACCGAAATTGCAATGTGTTTATGTAATATATAATGTTTATGTAATATATGATGTATATGTGTAATTATAATAAAAATACATAATACATATTTTATTATATATGATAATAAACTTATGTAATAGATAAATGTAACTTTTATATTTATATTACCTTTACAAATATATTTATATAACTTATAAAATTTTTATATAAATTTAATAAATTTATGTTTTACAAATTTTATTATCTCTTATCATAATTTATGTGTTGTATAATATATATGTAATTATAAAAAAAATGTATAATACTTAATTATATTACCTATGATGATAAACTTACGTAATTAAATAATATAATTTATATAACTATAATATTTTATGTAATACTTCTTTTTATTATCTATCGATAATATATTTTTGTAACTTATAAAAGTTTATATAAATATAACAAATTTATGTATTACAATTTTTATTATATTTTATCATAATTTATGTAAATAAATAATGTATATATGTAATTGTAATTCTAATAAAAATATGTAATACAAATTTATTTTACCAATCATCATATATAACTATAATATTGATTGATAATTTCTTTCAATCAAAAAAATTTATATAATTTATAATATATTTATATAATTATAATAATTTTATATTATATTATATAATAATATGCGTAAAATTTTTTTATCATAATTACTATGAAAAGCTGACCACAAGCTCTCCCAAGGAGCGCACTGCAGGAGCCTCCGATGAATTAATAATAGCAATATTATAGAGTTTAGTTTCGGGAAAACTTATCATTTAATTATTTTGTTTTTCGGTTGAAACATAAGTTTGTACTACAATTTGTCCTCGGCAATACCGATTAGACTTTTCATTTTTATTGTTATTTTTAACGTTATAATATTTTTGACATAACGAGTAGTAAACAAATTTAATACATAAATAAATTATTATAAAATATCCGATTTCAAAAAAAATATTTTAATATCTTATTTTAATATTCATTATGATTAATTTTCATTGCTAATTTTTTTTGAAAGAAAAAAAAGGTTATAATTGGAGAATAAGACAAAAGATTAAAAGTGCTAAAATTTAAAGTAACATTTTGCTGTTGATTATATTTGCATATTTTATCTTATTTTTTTTGTATTAGCATTTAAATATAAGTTTAAATTATTAAATATATTAAAATTTTAAATATAAATATGATATATGTATTAAATATATAATATTAATTATGTATTATATCCTGCTTGTGTATCTAATATTAAAAAAATTTAATTAAATGAATTTAAACATTAAGTATATTTTTATTTTTAATTTTTCATATCATATTACAAGTGTTACGTTTTTTATTTTAGATATTATAAATTTATGATTTTTTATAAAAATTATATTTTGTATTTTAGATATCAAATTTATAATCAAACTCTAAAACTTTCGGGATCTATCAATCTTGCTTTTTTTAATTCTACTTTTATTTATGATTATCATTCACACATTACTACTCCCGTTCTATTATGCTTGTCCTATACAACACCAGAGGCAGAGTCTGAGTCTTTTTACTTTTTTGACTTTGTTTCCGTTCTTGTGTGCTTTTAAACTAGCATAAATAAAATGCTAAGACTAAGTGACTAACAGTAATCTTTCCTTTTTCCTTCCCTTCCCTTCCCTCCCCTTCCGTTTCCTTTCCTTTCTTTCCTTTTTTATTTCATTTTTTTATATTATAACAGCTATCAAATTATACTAGTAATGGTAGGAATGGAAAGAAATCTAGGATAGAATTTAGTAATAGTTGAGCCAAAGACACAAACTTCAAACACAACATCGAAAATCAACAATCATCGTGTTCTGAAATGGGGATCGTTTCTCAGAAAGCCGTCCCCCTGTTGCCCGCATTGATGGATCCGGGTCTCTCTGTTACTTTTTTCTGTTCTTGGAAGCCGGAAACACAACTCATCCCAAAATTTCTGATTTTTTTTTAATTTTTATATCCTCTTATGCCAGTCGATGAGGCCCTTAACAAAACATTTCAGGTACGCATTTCATCCCTTTTCTTTTCCTTTTCTCTTTATCTTATTCAACGCCACTCAAGTGCGTTCTAACTCAACTCTCTTCCTTTCTTTCCTTTTTTTTTGTTTGGCTAAATTATTTTCTTTTTCAGGTAAACGCTTTAATTCTGTCTTTGTTTTCTTAAGACTACTAGTACTGCTAATAGTATGTGCAATTGTCCACGCCTGATCAGCTCTTTTGCTTAATCTTATTGGTACCTCCCTACTCTTTATCCTCAAAGAGTATTGATGATCGTCAGTGAAAGCTCTTTACTTGGATGCAATAATTAAGAAACTTTGTGATTGCTTGGTAAGTTTAGACATGAATAAATAAATTAAGCATTTTATGTTTTAATGCATCGCTAATTCTTTCGCTAATTCTTCCTTGTCTGCTGTCTGATGACACCTGACTGAATGCTAAGAAACAAGATGCTTCATTTCGGCTTCAGTGGATGATCTGGATAATTATTCTGCACCAATTTTTTCATTTATTTGTAGTAATTATTTCCCAACATGCAGAATGTTCATCAAGGTTATCGAACTGAAATATTGGTGCGCTTTCTAAATACAAGAGAGTGGCGTGTTGTCAAAGCCCATAAAATGGTTAGTTAATTGGAGTTAGATAAACCCAAAAGACATCTATCCCAGGTTCCTTTTTGAGTTTGAAAAGCAGGAAACAGATAACTGTTGTTTTTGTTGTGGAAGTATCTTGGTCATAAATGTCATTTTTGTATGACCAAATTGATAGCTATATCATGTTTCAGTTGGTGGACTGCTTGCATTGGAGGGTGCAGAATGAGATTGACGATATATTAGCAGTAAGTTTGGTGTGTTCTCAGGTGTTGCATCTAGCTTGCAACTGATTGCTTTTCTGAGTAGATTATTTTGTTGATGCTTGTCTATGCTTTTTACTTTTCAAACAAGAAAACCTAATTGGAGAATTCTGATAGTTCTTTTATTTAATGATATGTACCTTTCATATGCCTTAAGGTAGATTACGGTTTTTCATTATCATCATGTATGGCTAGGCTGGTTACTTGATGTTCATGTTAAAATTGATTCCATTATTTCATGTTATTGACTGCTAGATTTATGACATAATTACACTTTGCTAAATAATAACTTTATTGTCATCCCTGTAATGAACAATTCTGCCCCCCATCCCTAATCTCTCTCTCTCTCTCTCTCTCTCACACACACACGTGCCTGCGTGCACACACACGCACATGTAAGAATATCAACTCTGTCATGTGGTTTCTGTTATTGAATGCTTTGGTCTTAAATTGAGTTGTTTGGTGATTAATTCTAATCTACAAAATTGAGTCAATGGGAGTTACCAAGTATTTTTGTTTATTGTTGGATGTAAAACTGTTCTACAGAAACCCATGGTTCCTACCTAACTTTACAGAGCAGTGCGTGATTCACAGCTCATAGGAATGTCTGGCTACTCAAGCGAGGTGCTCATACTTTTCAAATTTAATCTAGTGACGGTGTTTACGTTTTAAATTGAAATAAGATATGCTTCATGTGGGTTACAAAGGCACTTGATTAATGAATTTATGATAGGAATGGCATTTCCTCTCAGATATGTTATTTAATTTTTAATTTTTTCATTTCCGGGGGCTTCCTGTCTGCAATTGGTGTGGGACTTAGCAAGTTTGACAAAGCATCTGTAAGTTTTACGGTAATGTGCAATACAGGACAGGTATTCCATTGTTGAGCATAAGACAACTGATCTTTGTTGTTTATTTGCTTCTTTTATTTTTATTACAGGTTCACTACTATGAGCAGTCACATATTCAAATCAATGAATACTGAGATCGTGTAATTCTGTTGAGTGATAAGAGTTTGAAAGTTTTCTATTTCCAGCCTTGTCTGGTTATTTGTTTGACTATTATATGCTGCTTTAGCCTTCTGCATCTAAGAAGCATGGGCGACCTATAACCACCTGTATAAAAGTGTTAGATATGACTGGCCTGAAGCTTTCAGCACTGAGCCAAATAAAGATATTGCCTCGATTTTAGCTGCTGTATTTTGTTCTATTGAACTTGGATGGTAGGATTTGCAACCTATATGCATATGTAATTATCTTATTTTGAATCTCTAACACTGATAATTCTGATGTAGGTAAATAGAAGTAAAACGAAAATTTTATAAAGAATCTTGAAAGATTCCGTTAATTATATCTTGAAATTAAGCTGCTGAAAAAGGTTTAACAAAGGGAAAAGAAGAAAAACTCAAAGTTAAACAGGCTATTTGCACCATCCAAACATTTAAATGGTTGACTGCTTTGTAACGTCATGGATCAATATGATGATTAAATTTATTGTTTAAACAGTTGTTGACAGTTATCTCCACAATTGATGACTTGAACTACCCAAAGAAGACAAATACGTATTACATCGTAAATGCTCCTTATATTTTCTCTGCTTGTTGGAAGGTAAACCTCGTATGAGTATCTGTTACCCAGTCAATGGGTTTGACATCGATTGATATAACCTTCGAGTTCTTAGCAGGTTGTCAAGCCCCTCTTGCAAGAGGGAACAAGGAAAAAAAATTCAAATTTTGCCAGGTTGTGGGCTAGATGAACTATTGAAGGCAAGGTGTTTTTCTCATAATTCCTTAAAACATATAAAAACATGGGTTTCTCTAAAGTCTTCCTCTTCAAATGTTTAGATACTCAAAATATCATCATTCCTATCTCTGTTTCCCTCCCTCTTTCTCTCTGCCCTGTTGAAGTACGCTGAGGCAGTACTGGCCCTAGAATTTTTTTTTTTTTGGTACTTTTCTCCAATATCTGCCCTTGCCTTCTATTATTCTCACTACCCGTTTCTTCGACAGTGCTGAAGTTTCAAACGGAGATTCCAATTTCTGCAGTTCTCTTTCCCATTCTTTTTGTATGTAGTAGTGGGATTGCCAATATGTTCCAACTGTTACATCCTCTAGTCATCATCGTAGCTAGAATACAGAGTGTAAATACAGAAAGTGCATGATTCCATTTTTCTGTACTTTTCTTCTTTCTCATCAATCTTTCTTTTTGACTGCTTCACAAGCAAATCAGTTAATCTTTGTTCCGTGGTCAGTCCATGAGTGAAAGGTACCTCAGAATTCCAAATATATATAGCTACTTCAACTACTTATGCTTTTATCCTTTCAACGAAATAGTGAATCATTAGGTTAGACGTCATTCAGAGCCACTTTTTATGCTTCGAGAATACTGATTATGTTGGTTGTATATTTTATTTTATTTTCATAGATAATGGATTTCGCATCACTGCCACATTTCTGTAGAAAAGAAGGTCGGGGTCATCTCGCCATTCAGAAAATGAAAACTGCTTTTCGCTGGATCGTCCTTTTCATCAACAGCTCTGCAACTACATAAAGCAGCAGTCCTTGCTCACTGAACCTACTCAACGTATCAAACAGGGATCTTTTCATGTGGATCTACCTGAGCCCGCTGCTGAAGGGACACAGATTGTAAAACTCTGGAGTCTTTGAGTTGCGAAAGTTCGAGAACGGGCATGGGCTGTCTAAGTCTATTAATTGAATCAAAATCGATGACGGCTGATAATGGAGTGCTCTATGCATTTGTATGATTTAGACTCATGATTCCCAATTAGAATCATCATACATTGGCTCTGTCAGAGGAGGAATGGGGTTCGACTCGACCATTCCTATTGTATTTATAGAGGATATAAAGAAAAGAGTAACACAGCTCGCATTATCTTTTAGGTAAGACTGTCAGGAAAGAATCAAGAGTGTATGTACTGTAGTTTCACGTTTCGGCTGGATAATTAGCTTGAAGTTCGCTGCAGCTGAATTGGAGTAGGAATACTATTGTATTTTTGAGTTTCAAAGTTTTTAGTTAAGACTTATATAATACCAGAAAAATGAGAATTCTATTTAAGCCTCCCCCCCCCCCCCTTTCCAGGAGTCTTTGAGTTTGGTCTACTAATTTGGAAGTTGGGTTTGAAGAGTTAAAACCTTTAAAATTAAATTATTAAGGTAGCAAATGCCTTCCTCGGAACCCATACAAAATACATTACAATAGACAGTTTGTAATCGGTACTTTCGAATTGGTTGAAGCTTGAAAGTTGTTGATCCTTGAAATATGTGAAATATGTTCGACCGGCCGTTTCCCACGTAGCAGCAGCTCTCACTTTCAGCCAGATTATCGTTGTCCCAACAAGATTTTCTACTTTTCCCTGATAAATACAGGACCGGATTACATCACGAGGGTTATGATTTTTTGGTTATCATTATTAAGAGTTTGTATTTACACGGAGAAGGAACAAGAATCTTCAATAAAAAATAAACGACATAAAGAAACCTTAATGATATATTAGTACTAGCTATGTTAATGCTGTGTTTCTTCTGCCTTTTGCCTTCGGCTTTGCCTTGCAAGTTGGAAGCTAAGCTTTCATTCCAGATGCACTAACTTTGTTAACAGTGGTACAAAATGACAGAATTAGGAATAGCGGTACCTAATGCAGCCTGTCCAGCGGAAGCGTGGCCTAAGTTGGCACCCGAAAGCATTCCCAAATAAAACCTCCCCCACAAGTGGCGGTTCAAGGTTTTCCCTTGTAAGGGCAGCCGTGTATTAAAGAAGGCTTTAATTGGAGAGCCAATATAATAAATTTAAGGAGTACAGAATTTTGGGTTTAGGAGTTTTACCTTGAATGGCTATATGAGTAGCCGAGAAAGAGGAAAGGGAAGCAAGGAAAGCGCCGATTGCTGTAGGTGCAACACCTACGCCTCGATACGAACATCGGTGTCAAACAAAGTTCAAGCAAGGTGTTTGTATTTTAGTGCTTGTAGGTTGTAAAAGCAAGGATGCTCCAATTGGTTATGGTTATACCCTTAGAAAAATAACAAGTTAGGGGGAAGCAAGCAAGTTCCTTTGAATAGAAACAAAGAAGAGAGTTTTATTTAAACTTTGAAGCGCGAGAAGTATGCAAGTAGCTTTAAAGATGTTAATGAGAATAGAATAGAGGGCGTTAAAAATTGTAACAGTAACTAAGTAAGATGATAAATTGATTGCAGAGAAGGAAGATCCAAATACTGGAAGGAAGCGAATGACAGAAAGAAGGAAGAACCTCCTCGAGGTCTCTAATCATAGAATCAGAAAGTGGAGGAGGAGCCATGCCTTCGCAAAAAAAAAAAAAAAAAAAAAAAAGATAAAAAGTGCTTCAGAACTTCAAACCATAGAACACCTCTCTAAACTCTGTATGTAAAATTTAAATCACATAGGGAGAATTTATGATTAATTAATTTCAAGAAAAACAAAAAAAACAGAGTCCAGATTAATACCCAAACCAAGACAAGAAAAGAAAAAATGGTGTGGCTGGACTAGATTGGATTAGATTGCATCAGATGGAGACACAAGCAAAGGTAATAAAATTTAATTGTAATTTGTCAGAAACAAAGAAAGAGTGTCTGACCAAAGACGAGTTCCAGTATAGACAACAGAAAATTGGCAAAGCGAAGCAGCTGCCAGAAGAAGATAGGTTAGATAAGATATAACGACATTAGAACAAGAACAACGTTAAACGCAGTGCACACCTATGAACGTATAAAACTGTTGTAGTTGTAGGAGTAGGAGTAGATACAGTTAGATAGTTCCCAATAATAGTTGTTTCTCTTCTTATGCGTGAACTGAACTGAATTTGAGGAAGATGATTATGAAGTACATAATGATGATTGCTTCATTCATCCCTCGCTTTTAAAATAAAAAAAATTCCGCGCGGTACCTTCTCTCTTTACATACATTCTTGCATTACATTAACACACTCATCTCGCAACTTCAATAGAAGAAAATGTCGGTTTTTGAGAAATGGTATTATTTTTGTAGGATATGGCTATGCCTGCATCTGGTTGTATGTGCGTATACATATAGTCTATAAACGTAAAAATTAGAAATTAAAATAAAATCAAGCAGCCAGTAGAATTTACAGGCAGGTGTTGATGTTTTTCAGCGTTGACTTTGAGTCGCACTCTGATAGACCAGTAAAAAATATTTCAAAATACTGAATGAAGGCAGGAAAGAAAGGAAAGGAAACGAAAGGAAGGGGTCACTTTGGATTATCTTCTGTTTTTGCTTCTAAAACTTCAATCTTTTCTTTCGACTCTCTTTTAAGACTTTAGAAAGACCGTCGTGCTCCTTTAAAACTTCCAATCCATTCAGTTAAATCTTCTAATTTTTTAACCCCCCAAAAAAAAAAAGTGCTAGCCAACGGGCAGCACACGACGGTGAAATAGGAATCAATGTTTTGTCATATGATATGCATGTTATGCTAGGTGTTGAACCAAAAAATATTAACCAATTGTACATCTCCGCCCTATTTACCCATCTATTTATCTATTTTGGCCCCATGGCTATGCGGTTAAGCTAGATGAAAACGACAGATTGAGTTCTTCTACCATCAAACGGCTACACCAGCGCCAGGTCAGCTACACCTACAAAACATTCATCCTTGGCCCCTACCCTAACACTTCTCTGTCACAACCACTAACATTCCCACGGCAACCCCCCCCCCCCAATTGTGGGAATGTCTACAATTATTTTTACACTTCATTCTTTGCAAGCCTCGGTCTACTCTAGGGCAACTACTTGGACATATAATACTCTCTCTCTCTCTCTCTTTTACATATAGTCGTCAGATTCAGATGGCCCTCATCTTCTGTCATCTGTTAGGTTTTTCCTGAGCACTTGAACTGACACAGCACCACTTGCTCTTGAAGGGACCTTAGAAGCACTTCTTGGAATTTTGAAAGCACTATGAGCAGAAGATGATCTCCTGCATTTAGGCACTGGGACAGAAGCTACACTGCTCTCTTTTTGCCTTTCTGACTCTCCAACTCCAATTTCACTTTCTTGGTAGGAAAGTGTTTGTCCATTGCTCCATTCAAACTTATTGGACATCCCTAGACTATCCAAATTTCTTTCCCTCACCATTTTCAAAATATCAACATCATTTTCAGCATCGTCTGCTTCCACTGAGAGAGACTTGTTCTTTTTTGCCCGGCCATCCTTGGCTCCTTTAGATTTTAATTGCCTAATCATTTTTCAGAGGGGCACTTCATTTCCATCTATGCCGCCATCTTTGAAAGTCTCCTCCTCAGCAATCTCCCTATGAACCTAATGTGATCAATAGTGCTGCAGGAAAAGTTAGCAAAAAATGTAACAACAAACACACCATAGAGTACCCAAAATATGAATGAAAAAGAGCAGATCATATGGTTCCATCCCATTCCAACTTTAGGGATCCAAAGTGAGACAGGACACTCTCATCAGCCAACCATGTTTGCCTTTCACCAACCTATCAAAAACATGCAAGAGCCATAATCAACAATATTGTACCAAAAAAATAGCCCAAGTATGCATCAAATGAAGAAACAAATCAAAGTTGCTGGCACTACGGTTGAAACATAAAACTTGTTTGCAATGGGTTCATGTGATTTGAAAAGCAGGTTAATTACAAATAAAACTGGATTGTATACACATTACTTAATAAATAGCTAACATCCAATTTCTCAAGTTAATAATTCTACATGTAAAAGCCCATAACTTGACACAGTTTTCCTATCACTGTCCAATTGCAGTGAGAAAGCTTCAGATGATTTGACACTGCTTATTCTCATGAAGAGTGCAAAACGTGATAACATGACACAAGTAAATTTAAATTCTTACCTCAAAATCTTCAGCTTCTTTTCTGTCAAATGCTTTGTACAGGATTGGAGGCCGAGAAACTGCCTGTAAAAAACCTTGCAAATCGTCCTCCTTTTAACCTACGCGCTTCAAGATGAGGAGTCCAAGGTCACAGATAGCACGTGAATTCCGAAAAAAAATTAAAATTATTCAAATTAGCTTTTTTTTCTTTTTTTCTTTTTTTAAAAGAAGGGTGTTATCAACTCTAAAAATAAACTTTCCGCTTAGCATTTGATTTTGTTGCATCAACAATGTCTTCAGAGTTCTTGACACTCTGAAAGATAGAGAATATCACAGAAATACTCTCATACTTGTTAGTACCAGCTTCTGACTTGTTATCTTCATCTTTATTCACCAAAATAGCAATAGTCAAGTACAGCTGCCTGACAAGTACAGAATAGACTAGAGGTCAATGACTAAATGTTATTCATAAATACAATTTACCAAGTCGTTATTTCTACCTTCAGAAAAAATCCAACAATTTAGAAAGTCCTACCACCTTTCTAAAAAATCTCTAAATTTATATTGCAGGGATGAAAAGCAATAGCATACAAAAGACTGGATCAAATACAGTGGCAACAGGCAGCAGATATAATTTAGTATTGACAATTCAAAGCAACAGAATATAGATATAAAAAGTTGAGTACCTCTTTCATTTTTAATCTTCTTAGTTTAATTCAAATTTCTGTAAACACAGCAGTTAAATTTGACGTTTTCTATGACCTTATTTTCAGGTTGGACCTTCATATCCTGTTGCCAACTAGTTTCAAAAAGGATCCGTTGCCAATTAGCTTCAAATAGAACCCCTTAGAATGGTACGTAGCTCAAGCTGTTACTTATACATTGGTTCAAAGTTAGATGCCTTGGTTGAAGAGGTCTTGAAGGTCCAATAAACCTCCAAAATTAACCGCTTTAAGATGGCACCAGTTAAACTATAACATCAGAAATTGCATCTTAAAGCATATTCAAGACAGATTAAAGGAAATGCATATACTAGTATATTAATTCAAATTCTTTGACATCCTTGTATTTATCTGTGTTGGGACATGAAAGATGAGCAAGAGCGTGGACCAAATAAGGCAGGACGTATTCAGGATATGCTGTTGAGGAATTTGTATCAGATTGTATAGCAACCTGCCAAGACTTTGCCTGCTGATACATTTGAAAGATGTCGGCTAAATTTTGTTTTTCCTCCCATTTCAAAACAATGAACAATAACGGAAAAATTCATAAATCTTGCTATGATGGAATCAGAAAATAAACTGGACATAAAACCACACTAAGAAAACCAAGTTCAGCCACCTCATCACACTGAAGCAGTTTGGATTCAGTTACGTTAAATAACAAAGCACAAGCATATTTTGCATCCAAGAGCCAATCCTTTAAATGTTGATAGTCTTTGCTGAGGAATAGTTTCCTAGCCTGAGGGAAAGAGATCTAGAAAACCAGAAAAGAACATAAGATAAAGGAAAGGTGAACAAGAAAAGTTAAAGAGAATAAGATCAATAATTTATATTTCATAAATGACTTCACCTATGGGGTCCTCGAGGTTAAGTGGAATACATCAACAGGATCTTTATGATCCCAGCTCCGTGAATCAACTGAACTGTAAGATAGTAAATTCTTGTCTATGTATTTTGAGCTTCAACAAGCAACACATTCTAACCATTGGAGCAAAATCAAAAAAGATGTTCAATTGCCACAGAAAACATTAGTACTTAAAAAAAAAAAAACCTTTGTCAGCTATCATACCTTGATTCTATATATTTTGATATTCCCCCATAAGAAAGCATGTTTCTAAGGAGTCCTAGAAGGTCGGCAATAGCAGAACGAAGATGAGCCTCTTTAACAGGCAAGTAGCTTTTGACCAATGTCTTTATCCCAAATACCTGTGGCAGAAAACAATATTGCAAGATGATTGTTAGTAAGTGGAGAACCGAAAACATGAGAAATTGATGAAGGCTTCAAGGCGTGTAGCAATGCCACTTTCTTTAAGGTTTTATTCGCCCCCACCATTAATTAGGTATGCAAAAGGGTTATCGGCGTATAAACCTCGAGGATACAATGAAGCCCTACGATTGACGGCGTTTTGCATTGACGACATCAATCTACTATGCACTAAGCAGTGTGTGACAAAACTACCAAAATTCTATTTGTAGTTTTATATCTATTTTTCTATCTATGTCTTCCAAATGAGAGGGATTCTACTTATAGGCAAAAGAATGCCTCTTCATAAGGACATAACTTTTCTTAATACATGTCCATTTGAATAGTCACACTACTTGGAAAATAACCAAGAGGCACCACTCTTTATAGTTAAGAGAAACAACTTTTGAAGACATTACCTTTGACATTATTTTGAAAATGTTGCAACAATCCCCCACCATTTTCAAAATAATCCAAATTTTGATAATTTTGAAAATCTATTGCATAAATGAAGGTGTCTTACGATTGAACCTTCACTTAGTGAAAACATATTAAAGTTAACCGAAATCGCATGGTAGACTATGCTTTGAACCAGCTATTCCATTTGGTTAACCGAACATATCTCACACAAAGATTTTAACACCAATCAATGCATAGCATCCGGGGACACTATTATAGCCATGTGTCTGTGTCCTCTTTTCATAAATGCTGTTAGAGCCAAGCCCTTGAGCTCCTAGAAGCGGCCACACTTCACACTCACATAGGTAGATCTCATCGAGAGTGTTCCCGTAACTATAACACTCTAACATATTCATGTTATAGGTCTATTAAAAGTATATTTACTCATCCTTCCCTAAACATTACGAGTACCTAGCACTTTACCTGGGATGATATTATTATATAATATTATAGTGTTAGCAGCCACATACAGATGATGTTCTTTGTCTCATTGAACTCAAGACTTGACGTTATACCAAGCGTTGAGTTAAATTTCCATCATAGGTGACTTAATATTATAAGCTTGTATCTCATCCCCAAATTACCAACATAGCTATGTTAATTTCCCATACCACATGGTGAACTTTTATAAATACTTGTATCTTGAAGGTTCACAAGACCAACACCTTCACCATGTGTGAATATACATTCTTTGGCTAAGGAAATGCTTTTAATAATATTTCACTTATCAAAGATATCCTTTATACAATACCAATTCTTTACTTTATTGCATTCATAGTGATCACTTTATCTATTTTTTAATGATGATAACACATTTGTTTATTTTATTTATTTCTTAATTTCATTATCATCAAATGTGTAAACCATACATTACATTATCCTTTTCAACCAAGTATTTTCTTATAATGAGACCTCAAATCCCTTGGTGAAATAAAACAATATTGTTGCTATTTTTTCATAGCTTGTTGTTATAATCAATACATGATTTTAAACTTATTGTGTATATATACTCAAAATATATGACTTTTTATCAACAAACCATATACACATAAGGGTGT
>JAQSVH010000011.1:10178430-10193109 GCA_029448705.1 Adansonia digitata | reverse complement strand
ACAGCCATTGATTGTCTCTTTTATCACTTTAATTTATTTGCATTACAAATTTAACTAAATATGTAAAAGGAAAAATATGTACCTGATGCTCCATAACATACCTTTTACACGTATCATTTTTATTCTTGCCATGTCATCCCAAACATTTGTATTTTAACATGCTTATGTTAGACAATGGTTTATTAAATGCTGGATCTTGCACCTTTCATTGTATCCTCTTTCACCTTCAATCAAATTTCTCAAAAAATTACATAAATCAAACCTTAAAATTGTTAGTACATGGGGAACCGAAAACATGAGAAATTGATGAAGGCTTCAAGGTGTGTAGCAGTGCCACTTTCTTTAAGGTTTTATTCGCCCTCACCATTAATTAGGTATGCAAAAGGGTTACCGACGTATAAACCTCGAGGATACAATGAAGCCCTACGATTGACGACGTTTTGCATTGATGACATCAATCCACTATGCACTAAGCAGTGTGTGACAAAACTATCAAAATTCTATTTGTAGTTTTATATCTAATTTTCTATCTATTTTTCTATCTATTTCTTCCAAATGAGAGGGATTCTACTTATAGGCAAAAGAATGCCTCTTCATATGGACATAACTTTTCTTAAGACATGTCCATTTGAATAGTCACACCACTTGGAAAATAATCAAGAGACACCACTCTTTATAGTTAAGACAAACAACTTTTGAAGACATTACCTTTAACATTATTTTGAAAATGTTCCAACAGAGAGATCCATCACAAAGAAATTTATAAAAACAAAAAAGCCTTCAAAATGAAAAGTTAAAACCTGGACTCAGTTTTCTGTGAGACACTGAAAATAATGAAGTTTGCTTATATCTTAAATGAAAAAAAAAATTACAACAATCCACAGCCTTCAACAGACAAAGTTCACTTTTGTAATCCCAACATTCTTTTGCACTAGCATCCGCTTTCTTAAGCAATAACGAATTTAGGCTTTATGCATAAAAATCAATAAATATGTCCCAAATAGAAAAGGATCGAAGCATATAACGTACCTCACAGGGCATACATTACTGCATCTCAAAATTTTGCTTTTAATAAATTCTTCAATTTCACCCTCTCTAGTTTCAAAAACAGGCATTGCAGACTGAGCTGTGCATCCCAAAGACCATTTGAATTGTGAAACAACCCTAATTCGAGCAAGTTTCTTGAAACTCGCATCCAATTATCAACTAACTTCCTTTAAGAAAGCGCTCAACTATAACCATTAACCCTAAAAACGTAAGCGAAAAGCTTAGTTTGAATAAACCGTAGAGCAAGTAGGAAGGAAACTGGTATTAAGTTCAAATTTAACGCCAAACAGAAGTCCCGGAAGGAAAGGGTATG
The DNA here is from genome assembly GCA_029448705.1 of Adansonia digitata. Lineage (NCBI taxonomy): Eukaryota > Viridiplantae > Streptophyta > Magnoliopsida > Malvales > Malvaceae > Adansonia > Adansonia digitata. Next base: position 10,191,749 of record JAQSVH010000011.1, on the reverse strand, counting down.
AGAGGTTCATTAATTTTCTTCCACTTCCCGTAGCTCTCCAGGCAAGCATGTTAAGAGACGAATAAAGGAAAATATGCAGTGTAGCAATAGCATATTTTGATGGGTCTGGTTTTGTGTTGTTAAAGAAGCAACAAAAAAGAAAGCCAATAATAAGCAGAAAAGAAAACGTAAAGAAAATTATGATAAATAGGAAGAATGCGTCCCTTCAAGAGCTTGCGAAGAGCGTCCCCGGTGGAAGGAGGAGAGGAGTCCAGCTTGGATCCCACCTCCTTGAGCTCATGTTCCAGCTTCCGCGCCATTTCCATTCACATCATAAAGCAGAAAGCAGCTCTCTCTCTCTCTCTCTCTCTCTCAGCTCATGGGCACACAGAGTCGTTAACGAAGAGGAAAGGAAAAGAAAGATGGTTTTTGCTGGCTCTGGGTTTCCGTTCTTTCTCTCTCTCGGGCTGAGATGAGTTTGGTCTGGAGGCTTTCGATTCGAACACAGACCCCAAGCCCAAACGCGAACTTCAATTCAAATCCCCCCCGCCCAAAATGTTGACAGACAGACAGATTTTTTTTTTTTTCTTTTCATTTTCTTTTCCTTTGTATTACTTATTAATTTATGTTCGTGTTCATCAGCTAAGTCGAATTAGATTGAGATCAAATTCGAATATAGATCTTAAATTTTTTAAATTTATTTATATTTATAAATAAATAATTTAAGTTTATTTAGGTTCGTTAATATTATATTTTTTTATAATTTATATTTTTTAAAAATCTATTTTTTAAAATTTAATTTTTGTTAAGTTTAGAAATATAAATAAATTAACTTAATTTTTAATATTTATATTATAATATTACATAGATATTTTTTATATAATGAAAATTATATAATATATAAAATATAAAATGAATATTTATTACATAATAATAAAATAAGTTGGACCGAGATTGAGCTTTGATAATTAAAGCCAAAGGTGAGCTTGCTTTTATCGGGTTTAATTTTTTTTACTCAAATTTATTTTTTAAACCTAATATTTCTTTTAATTTTTTTCAAATATTTAATTAATATTTAAATTTAAATAAATAATTTAATTTTTAAACAAATTAACTCACAATGTATCTTATTACCCCTGCTTCGGGGGATTTTTGTTGCCGTAAAGTATGTACCGCTGAATTAGATAAAGTTAATAATTGACCGACAGTGCCGTGTTATGTACATGGTTTAACGTTGCTTTGCTGACTGACTTATTCAAAGCTGTCTGAATGAATGTCCTGGCCATTCTAATTCAAAGTCAAAGTGGCCGCAAAAAGGTAAACGCGTTCAACCCCAAATAACATCGTAGAATATAATACGACCACAAATTGTTGTCAGTAAACAAATAAATAAATAGTGCTGTTTGCTGCCAGTATAAATAAAGACGTCGAAAAGGCCTGCACTGCACCGCACTTCTACAGCTTTATTTTGTTTGCCTGCTTTTTCAATCTTCGCTTTGGTGTTTGTTGGGATTTTCGTTTTCCCCAAAGAACCAACCTCCGTCCCAGCTTGACCTCCTGCACTTAAACCTGTCTTCCCAACTTCCACAGGTATGATACCACAGAGGAGAGGAGACGAGATTAACTAATTTCACTTCAATACCAACAAAACTTCTTTCTTTTGCTAAAAACTTAGAACAAAACCAACTTTTACCAATTACTACTACTACTACTACCTTTAGATTTGCATCTTACTTGCTACTACAACATGTCTTTAAATCCGAAAAAATATATATTGATATATGTTTAACTTTTGCAGGCAGCTGGGAGCATAGAACCAGATTCAGAGCCAACCATGTCAGCATTAGCGAATTCAAAGCTTGTAAATGTAAATGTAAATGTAAATGTAAATGCAAATGCAAATGCAAATGAAAGTGAAGAACGAGGAGTTGCAGATTTTAAACTTCTTAATGCAGTCAATGATAGATACGGAGGAGTAATTGTCGAAGTGAGTCAACCTATGGACTCTGCCCTCTTTGCTTTTATTCTTAGAGCTTCTATTGCACAGTGGCGGCACCAGGTTCTCTTCTTATTCTCTCAATCTCTATCTCATTTATATTTATATCTTATACTACCAAGTTTAATTTGATGGCATCTTCTGCCAAACCCCATGCAAAAACTTTCTGCGATAACATTACCTGAGTAATTTTCATGCTTTTTTTTTCTATATATATATATATGTGTGTATATATATATATATATATATATATGTATAGGCATATATATATATATATATATATGTAGACATGCTATTACTTAATACTATTCTTTTTCATTGCAAAGTCTCTTTGGTCCTTTACTTCATTATTCTTATTAGGTCAACTCTGCATTTGTTGCATGCTCATAATGAAATGAAATGAGATGTCGTGCTCGCGCCCACAAAATCGCTCCTGGGTTTACACCCAGCGCCAATGATTCTACAACTTGAAAGTTTCTGCTTTCTCTGCATAATATGGATGGTTATTTTTATCATGTTCTCTGTTTCTGTTGATTGAATCGAACAATAACATGTTTGCAGGGTAAAAAAGGTTTGTGGATCAAATTGCCTATTAAGCACGTCAATCTTGTTGAAGCTGCTGTCAAGGTGATTTATTGTCATTTAGAACCCTAATCGAGCTGATTTCTAGAAAGCTCTGTTCAATGCTAACTTGGTAGCTGCGACTTTTATCGTTTCTTTTATTTGTCCCTGACATGCCTTCTGTTATTACTGTATTGCTGCTCAGGAAGGATTTTGGTATCACCATGCTGAGCCGCATTATTTGATGCTTGCTTATTGGATTCCTGAAGGTGCAAATACTCTTCCAGCAAATGCCTCCCATCGGGTGCGCATTGGCGCATTCGTAATGAATGAAAACAGAGAGGTACTTTCCCCAGTTCCATGTAGCTTGCCATTTTATTTTGTGGCATCTATCCTTTCATAAACAGATAGCCAATTTGCATACGATATTTCATTGTGACAAATTTTTACTTTGTATTCATTTATACCAGGATGAAATCTAACAGTTTTGATTTCACGTTACTATGCATTCAAGACTTTACCGCAATACTGACAGTGTGCTTTGGAAGGGGAAAAGAGTTATATGTCATTAACTTACCGAAAATCTGTCCTACAAAATTGTGCTAATCTTGCTTAAAAACAATAATAATATTAAGAAAAACTCTTCTTTGTTACTTGTATATGCATTGGTGATGGAGTAATTAATTAATATATGGATGGCAACAAAGTATACATGGATTTAACTTTTGAAGGACTATAATATTGTTTGTATAGTTCAATTCATGCATTGTTCTTTATTCTTAATTCAAGGATCCTTATAGTACCTCAACTGTTTTTAGTAGTTTTTAGCTTCTGCACTTTGGTATACTGCATCTCCTGTGCATTTCCGACCTAAAGATTTGTCCATTGGTTGAATATACACAATTGGAGATGTGGATCATACATGGAACATGATGAAATTGTCTGTTCAGCAGTGTTCCTTGTTCTTTCATGTTGAAGATGGTTTATATGATGTTATATATGCTCAAACCAGCCTGCAAATTTCCCAAGCTTTTCCTCGACATCTTTAATTGTCAAATTCCTGGATTTAGCGCCTTGGTTCCCCACCCCCCTTTTCTGAACTATCTGTCACCGTCTTCAGTATTAACTAATATTAGTGCTGTAATTCTCTCTCACTCTCTCTGACAAGAAAAAGCTGTATTACCCTTGCTTTTGTGGGACTTTAATCACAGTTCTCAGTCTCAAATATTGGGGTTTGCGTATCTTGATCTTAGGTTTTAGTGGTTCAAGAGAACATTGGACGATTTCGGGGTGCAGGTGTGTGGAAGTTCCCTACAGGAGTTGTGAATGAGGTATGTGTATGAGGGGATTCTAGATATAATACCATGACATGACATGAATTTACCCATCTTGAGCATTTTCATCTCCAGGGAGAAGATCTCTGCACAGCTGCAGTTAGAGAAGTTAAAGAAGAGACAGCAGTAAGTAACAATTATTCAGTTTACATACACATACGACGAGTTACTGAACCTTGTCAATCTGAGAAGAACAGGTGTATTACGTGTATAATGATTTTAATATCTTTGGTCTTTTGCTGATTCAGATTGATGCAAAATTTATTGAAGTACTAGCATTCAGGTATGAAATATGGGTAAGCATTATTGCATTGCTACTTAAAGCCAAAACAGAAGCATCTGCTCTTCCAATTTAGGTTCAAGTTGACCTTTCTAATTCTAGATTCATATGTTGGCGGTAACTGGTAACAATCTTAAGGACCACAAGTAAACAATATGCACTTTCTGCACCTCAAAGTAACCGGATGCATTTATTTATATAATTGGATATTCCTCAAAAATCCTGATAAACTATTGGAGATCAATTAAAAAACCAGACTCCTATTAGTATAATCCAACTTAAGTGATTTTTTTGTTCCTTTTCTCGGTAATAAGTAATTCTCTCCCCTCGATTCCATCATTTGCAGACAAAGCCACAATTCATTCTTTGAGAAGTCAGATATACTCTTCCTGTGCCTGTTGGAACCACTATCTTTTGAAATCCAGAAGCAGGAATCTGAGATAAAGGCAGCAAAGGTGATTCCCAGTCAAAGTGACAAACATGAAGTTAAATGTTTTTTCTTTTTCATCTTAACAAATTATAAATAAAAACAAGAGTTTTAAGTAAGTGTGTAGGGTTCATGTCTACTGCTTTATATTTGTTTTTACATTTCCTTGGGTTTGTAATTTTGACGGATTTGAAGAATTGAGACTCGTGATAGGCTATTTTTTTAATTTTGTGCAGTGGATGCCATTTGAAGAATATGCAGCGCAGCCATTTGTCCAAAAACATGAGCTCTTAGAAAGCATTGCTGACATATGCTTAGCAAAGAAAGATAGAAATTATTCTGGGTTCTCTCCCGTTCCTACCTCATCAATATTCTCCGATGAAAAGAGCTATATGTACTTCAACATTTGTGACCTCAATGGGCAGCAGTAATTGATTGCTGGAGCTGGTTATGGCTCGTCTCCTAAAATTCTACACATGTAGAGTTCAATTCAGACATAAACACTTCGATTCGGTCAGTGTGGGTCAACATTGAATAAAGATTCTTGCGTCTTCTAATTAATTTATTAATAATTTTTCCCTTCTGCCTTGCAACACAGTTGAATCCAAGATTCATTCAAATTATTTATGTCTAATGTTACTTGCTTCTTTTGAAGCAAAGCTGTAATAAATTAATGTTATTTGGTTCAAGTATTTGAAGCCTTGTGCTTTTGGAATTTGATCAAAAGAAACTTGCAAATTATGTTTTTGTGAGTGTCATATTTTCGATCGGCAGTAAGAATAAAAGGAAGATTTCACGATAGTTTGCGGAAAAGAAATTACTTTTTATTTTATTTTGGCAGCCGTGCACCATATTGTAATTTCAGCGATTCATGTAAATTTGTTTAACAGAAATTATCATTTAATGCTCCCTTCTTCCGAATTTCTAATTCGTAAGCTAGCAACAGCCTTAAAAGATTTTTAGTACTAATTAAAAACAATTTCAATTGAATAGGTGAAGACTGTGCGTACAGTGGTATTCGTGTTTTCTGAGATCCATTCCATGCATGCATTTCTGTTGATATTGGGGTTATTGCCATGCGATGGCTATAGAGATGGAGATGAAGATGGGACCTTGAAAAGTTTTTAAGTGGTCTCTAAGTCTCAGCTTCGGGCCTTAAACTGGAGTGGCGATGCATTTTATTTAATTTAATTTTATCTTATTTGATAGCAGCATATGAATTGTTGCCACAAAGACATACTGAATGATACTTGGGGTTGGGGAGGAAAATTCCAACTTAAAAAAGATAAGGCAGGAAGGCCCAGGTAGAGGGAGAGGGAGAACAAACAGAACGCAAATTAATTAATTTAATTAAATTAAATCACCATATATTTCATCCCTATCCCTAGCTCAACGGCATTTATTTTGTTGCATGTCTTATGAAATGGTTGCTGAATTTAATTTCATATGGGGATTCACTACTAGTTTGTATCTAATTCCTTTTCAAAAATTTCATGTTGGTTATGAATTGTTGTTGTTGCAAGAAAGTTTGTCTGTTTTTATTTTCTTTTCCCTGCAATCTGGATGGAGAGACTTAGTGATAAATTTAAGATGTTATTGGGTTGTCTTATTGCTTGTTTCATGTAAGTTGGCACTCGAGTCGAGTAGAGGGGGGGGGGAATCTTGTTGCGAGGAATTTGCACGTGTTTACTGTGAAATGATGGAGCTTGACCATCATCTGTTGTTTTGCATGTGAATGGCCAATAAATACGTGGTCACTTGATCAGTGTATGCTAGCTATTGTTGTTTATACTACCTCTGTGGAGGAAAGTGTTTGCATTGATGTATCATATGCCAAATGAGATTTACTATTTTAACTGTTGGGCTTGAGTTTTGCATGATGGATAAAATTAGCCTAATCTATATTTCGTCTTTGAGTTGATGGAGCCTTCAGCCTGGCTAGTGCAGGCGGTAAGGGCCAATATGCAGTTTCCTGAAATATCTGCCAATTTAGGACTTTTGAATAATTTTGCCAAGATTATTTTGGTGTTAACCTTTTTGTTTTTTGCAGGAATTTCTGGCCACGTTGGAGCACTGTTATTAAGGTAAGCACTTTAAGTTCAGCGACTCAGCGCTAGACAACGAAAAGTGTCTTAGACCTTTTCAGGTAAGCACATTTGATAGTCGCATGATTGGTGCACTTAGGCATGTTCTTTAATAAGTCGGTAGACCAAAAAAAAAAGGGGGTTGACATTAATTGCAAAGAAGAAATTGGAAGTTTTTTTCTCATAGAAATTAATATATTAATAAATAAATTTTCAATTTTTAATTTAAATAAAAAATCATTGAGAAAATTTTACAGAAATAAAGATTTTAATGTTTAAAAAGGAAAATAAAAAAATAGTGAATATTGTTATTCATTTAATAAGAAAATGAATAGTTAAGGATAAAATAATTAATTTAATAAATTATTAAAGATATAGACATTCATTATTTGCACTTTTAGAGTAAAATAAGAACATACATTCATCATTCTTTCACGTTCTTTTCGGCAACTAGACGAGTATTTGACGTTGTAAATGCAAACAAGAGCAAAATTGTGCAAAACACTGGCAGGTAGCAGAGGAATAGCTTTTTATTCATCTAGCTAGCAAGAAGCAGCATCATGCACGAGACGATGCTAACAACAGCCAAAAGAAGACAAACATTACCTTCTCTTCAAATGATGAGAGGATCGATAAAAACATGTATAATTACATTACATTACGTTACATTAAATTACAACACAGATAGATAGATAAGACAGAAATGATGATCATAAAATTGTCTGTAACGTACGGTTGCCTATAATATTTATATCCCTTCCCTTCCCTTCCCTTCCCTTCCCTTCCTGTTTCAAAATTAAATCGTTTCTTCGTTGCCTTCCTATTAGTCTTCCATCGTCATCCTCTCCTGTGCATGGTCGATTTAATTTGGTCTTATTTAGAACCCGGACATCCATCAACTTTGATATCTGGCGCTGTTGGACACGTTGCCAGAGGACAGTGATCAATATTAGTCCCCCACCATTTCAAGTTATGACCCTCGTTTTGCAAAATGAAGAACAGCAAGACACCCATGAAAGCAGTTCCAGCATCTAATGCTGCAGATAGAACATAGTTATATTTCTGCCACCATCGCTTGTGGTACTTGAACACAAAATAGTTGAAGATGGTTCCAGTGATGAGCCAGCTTGCAATGTTCGTGGGAGTTGCAGGTGGCATTCCAGCAAAACCATAAGATATAACTGGTATGTTAATCAATGGAATCCATTTCTTTTCTGGGAAAATTTTGCTCAGTATCCATACAGGAACTGGCAACACCGCTCCAATGAGGAACAACCACACTAAGTTACGGTACAACCCTCCTGGTCCAAAAAGTCGTCTTGGTCCAATTAGGCCCCAGATAACTGAAGCGTCAAAGGTGACTCGGTATTTAGGACAAGTCCATGGGCTCTCAGGATGCTTTCCTTCAACATCACAGATGTTGTCGATGCTATCTAACATCCACCATGCAACTGCAAGGTTGACAGTGCCTGCAACTACAGTTCCCACCAGCTGGGAAACATGAAAACAGGTTCAGCCATTTCCCGCTATAGATGAAAGATCTTTACAAGCCTCAATGTAGCTAAAAGCTCATGGGCAGATCAGAAGGTAGGTAGGTACCTGAGCTGTGTACATGCAGCGTGGAGGGATTTTCATGTAGTGCCCAAGTTTGAGATCAGACAAGAAAGAAAGAGCATGAATTGTACTGATACGCCCATAAATCTTGAAAAGCAGGTTTGCAATGGGCTTTCCGGGTAAGACATAACCAATTATGAACTGGGCTATAATGTCATATCCAGGTTGCTGCAAAGTTACACAAGTAGAAATGTTATTAGAAGCTATATTATATATAATCGAAGTCCACTCCATTGCCAGGTAAGTGACAACAACGGACGTGCATACGTTACCTGGTTGGTAGTTGCCTGAATGACTCCAATAGGAAGGGTGACAATCCAAGCCAAACCAAAGGCAAAGAGCATGCCCCACCATGGCAGCTGTACTTCCTCCTTGTATACAAAGGACATCAAGAGTGACATCGCAATACTTCCGATCAATAAAATGTAAAACCACCATTCAGGAACTTGTTTGTATCTTTTCATCAGCCTTGCATGGATGTCCAACTTCACATTCTTCAGTGCTGATCTGCTCTGCTTCAGAATATCACTGGACAAAAGAAACCGAGAATATATATTTGGTTGACTTGAATGAGATGTGATTATATATATATATATATATAATGACAAAAAAGATATTAAGATACATATTAAATATATATATATACATAAAATAAAGATATTAAGATACACATTAAATATATATATATAATTTACATATAGTTAATATATATCTGGTCTCTCTGGCTCTGTTTAATGAATCTCTCCTATATATTAATTTCTTCGAAAAGGTTGAAGAAAACAATTACAAAAACGAGTAAATTATATACTACATTTAAGAAAGCAGAAGCATTATATTCAAAATTAGACAAACACTAGTGACATTATACTCAAACTCAAAAGTCCTAAAAGTTAAAACAGCACCACCCCCCCCCCCCAAAAAAAAAAAAACAAAAAACAAAAAACAAAAGTATACCTGCCATGAAATAATGCCACATGAGTGAGGGTTGCTGTGAACCTTGCAAATCCTGATCCAATAGATAAGGCAAAAAGAGGGCTAAGATAGAGTTTGCCATAACGGTCATACGCTGAAACATTTAGATCATAGTCCGGTGTCAAGATCTTAGTTGTATCATATTTATGCCCACTGGAAGTAAACAGCTGATTAGAGAATATTGGGAATTTTCGAGCATCGAAAGTGTTATATTTCCAATAACACACAGGGACAATGATGTAGATAAACATGACAAAGCCTATCCCTACGTTGAGAATGGAGGACCAGGGCGTAACCAGTGGACTGCCATGGTAAGCTGAGATCCCAGCCCAATCAAGGGTGAAGGCACCCACGCCAAGTCCATGGTATCCAGACCCGATTTGCTGAGCTGTGATATTATGGGGCCACACCCAACAAACCCATGAGAAGAATGTCAAGATTGGGAATAAATAGCCTGGCAAAGCATAATAAGCGAAGCTTGCCACCATTGCAACAAGAAAAAATTGCATTCGACTCAATCCTTTCTTTTTCGGGTCCTTTTCATGGAGTGCTCTGTAAGAATTAAGAATAAAAAGTTACAAACTGATTGAGATGATCGAATTTATTTTGGTGGACATAAAAAAAAAACAAAAAAAAAAAAAACTATGTATTTCATATTCTTAATGAATTCCTTCTCACGAAGACTTGAATACCTTTATCCCTCATGTTCAGAATATATATAAATATATATATATATATATTATATAATCAAAAGCAGAATCTTACAACCAAAATAACTATAGCTAGCATCCAGTTGCAAATTATTCATTTCAAGCCAAAAAGCATCATCCAAGTTCTAAGCCAGCTGTTTGTTTATGCTTTTGATATATCCTATTTCGAGAGAAGAAAAAAAGCCTTGAATTGATCTCGTAAACAGAAAAATGTTGGAGCAGCAGTTGAATTTAAACTCGTAGAAGAATATGTAAACCAGTTCCAGTTGTCACCATCCATTTGACGATAAGAAGATGAGTATGAATTGGAATGAACAAAAATCAACGTCTATCCAATATTTAGTTGAATCTTCCAAGCCTAACTCAAGTAATCGACATAATTTTGCTTGTCACTCAAAATCAGAGGTTTATGTTATTTTGGGACCCAGTCCCAGTGGACGAAAATCTAAAAGTCTAGGAATCTAAAACGTACGACTTTTTCTTTTTTCCTTTCTAAGAAATTTCCTATATACCAAGCAGAAAATCATATGATAAAAGAAGAGTAATGGAGAAAAAGACAGACCTAAACAAAGAAACCTGAGCCAGGTTTGAAGGCCACCACATTTCTGCAGGATCAACAAGGTACCTCCGAAGCATACCAGCCCATCCATAACCCAAGATCTGCATATCATCATGATCAACAATATGACTATTACATGAACCAAATACACTAAAATTTTTGTAGTTGAAACTTGAAACAGACAGATAGATATGGTCGCTTGAATTGTGAGACCAAGTCCATTGTTTTAAGCAATTCAGAGTCACTGCAAATTAACACTTTTTTTTTATCTGATCTGCTCTACTCTGCTCTTCTTCATGAGAATTGTCTAAATTGAGAGGGGAGAAAAACTGAATTCTCCATCCCCCTTTCCAAAAGGAAACACTCATAATTGGACTGAAATGCGCATATATTTTCTAATAAAAAAAAGAAGAAAAACCCACGAAGTTATAAATTGCAGCAACTTTAATAGTAATAGTATTAATTAAATTCACTTAATTAACTTATTTTAAAATATGGTTCTTGCCATGTGCTACAGTGCTAATTAAAACCACAAGAACAATAAAATAACTTAAAAAAGAAAGTGAGAAGATACGAGGTTCAATAACAATAAGGGACAAACTTAAAAAAAAAAAAAAAAAAGAGAAAAAACCTGAGTAGTCATGACAATAAGGAGGCCACAGACAAAATTCAAGCTCTGCTTATAATAAGCCTTCATGACAGTTATGGCACCAATGGAGTAAGCATCACCTCCACCCGGAGACACACCACAATTGGCAAAGATAGTGATGATGACATGCTCCTTCATGTTGAAGGGCCCGGGATTCAAGCTAAAGCGCCATCCAAGAAGACTATGCTCCGTGGTTGGCAGAGTCCTGGCCAGGAATTTGCCGATGGGCAAGACAGAGATTTGCATGAGGATTGCAGAGATGACAAGTGGTTGCGTACGGTAGGTGAAGAAAGTGTTAAGAAAAATTAGGAGAATGCATGATGTCAAACCAAGAAACCATGCACGAAAGGTCATGACTGGAAGAGTAGGGTCATCGGTTTCAGGCACCACCAACGCCACCTCCTCCACCGGAGTCTTCTCTACCTTCTCGGTGGCGTCGGCATTTGGTTCCTCTGGATCAGCAGGGGTCTGGCTGTCCATTGAAGCAGGAAAGATTAAAGATAAATAGAGACACAGTGGTAAGCAGAGTTGTTCTTGTTGAGTGTAGTCTTATCTATAAGCTCAAGAAGAGTACTGGAACGGAAGAGAAGTGAAGTGAAGTCTAAGTCTTAACTCTGAAGTTTGGTTTTTATGTTGAAGAGAAATAGTGGTGGCCACATAAGGCTGTATGTTGTGTGCACTGCTTCGGCATTGTGCTGGAAATGGGCACATGGGAACCTGGCACTGCTGAGAGTGAGAGGGTTACATTTTGTGACACAAATGCCCTTATTTTTGTCTAGTGATTTAAGTAGCATTATTTCAATATCTAGGTCGGAGTTATGCTATTAAAAAAAATGAAAACTTCCAATAAAAACAATGAATTTAAAAAGCCAATTGTGTTTAAATATGAACACAATGAATATAACAACATAAAAAATATTTTAAATAAAATTAATTAAATTAAATAAAATATATTTAAATATAAAAATTTATGTAAAATTATATGAATAAATTTATATTATAATAAAGCTTGTGATTGAATTTGATATCACAGAATCAAGTAATACACAAGTAAAATTATAAATAAAGATAGTATTTTAATAAGGTTATGCAATTAGGTTAGTTTTTAAGAGAAAAAGCAAAATCCACTTGCCTATTTTTCTCCGTTAAAAAGTCATAATTTTTTAATATATTTTTTTTATTCTTTTCTATCATCTATTATTACTCAAGCAACTACTTATCCTACAAGAACCAATCACTCTTTTTTTTTATCTCTCTTGAAAAATTGCCCATATTGTTTTAAATATCTTTGTTTCTATTAAAATATTAATTTTAAATTTTAATCATCCAGTGTAAAAAGTTCAAACATAAAAGTAAATAAACATATTTCTTTATGTATAATATTACGTTATTTGTATTTTATTTTTTAAAATATTGCTATAAAACATATTTACATAGATTTATCTATTTTTTTAACTGATTCCATAAGTCGAAAATTATATATATATATATAAACAGATATACAAGTAGATAACAACATATATCGAGTACCCAATTTATGTAAGATACCTTTAGGAGAAATGGATTATGGTACATTAACTAGGGGAGTTAATAACTGATATACTATCATGTATAATATAATGCCGAATCCAAAAATCGGACTGCATGGCGAAGACGACAGAACATGATTTGTAGCTGCAGTCAGCATTATCCAAAACAAAAGCCAAAACCAAAGCCATGATTGAATTAATTAACCAATATTATTATTAGTTTCATTAAAGTACAAATGAATCTGCTCAACACATTAACATTAGACAATAACTTCTGTTGCCTTCACAGGCACCTTCTTACCCTGATAAGCACTCAAATTATTATTGCTATTTCTTAAAGAAATTGGACTCGAATTTTACACCTTTTTTTCTCTCGTAAGGAGCGAAGTTGTTAGTTTTTCTCAAGGTCTGCACCTAACGCAAACCGGGGTCCCAATTTGACCTGACGACAAAATATACAAGACATGTATACCTGTGAGTGTATATATGCTTTGCTTTCCCTTAATTTATTACCAATAATTAACCAAAACTATTAGCAACAAGAATACGAATGGGAATGGTATTCTATTCTTTGTTTTCAACTTCGAAGTCAATTGGGAATATGGTATGGAAGTGGATTAAGGCG
>JAQSVH010000011.1:10145204-10173353 GCA_029448705.1 Adansonia digitata | reverse complement strand
TGGAATTAAGTAGTAGAATTGAACGGCCGAGGTACAGGAAGAGTGTATTTGCGTAAATTAATAAAATATTATGATAAGGAAGGAGAAAGGAAAATAAGAAGATAGCTTAGGTTGGCTTAGCCCAGCAAGCAAGCATTCGCATTCCTTATATTTGCTTCACCCTCATTTATGTGGGCCAGACGATTCCCCATTTGCTACTGCAGCCTGTGATAAGCCCGCACTGGATGCATCCTTCAGATATCCTCCCATGGCACCAACACCAAAGAACCCATGATGATGCCCCATATGAGCAGCAGGTGCAAAAGCAGCAATACCTAAAGCTCCATAATCAACTGCCCTCTTCACCAGGGGCTCACCTCTGATTGAACCACGTTCACCCTCCAGCTCGCGGTAGCGGTGCAGGTAAACCGTCAAAGGTTCAATATAGTCATCAAACCCTAACTTGCTCATTGCCCACAGCACATCCTCAGCTGTGATAGTCTTGCGTTGCTCACGTTGGCAGCGTTCATTGGCTTCACCAGTGATGAAGCTGATGTATTCGGACACACATTCCTGGATTGTTTCCTTGGCATCATCAGAGATTTTGGCATGTGAAGGGAGGATCTTACGCATGATCCTGATAACATTAGCAATTGGCATGAAGCGGTCTTGTTCTCTCACGGTGCACTCATTCTCATCAGAGTTTGAATGGTTACTGTTTGTATGATTGGCTTCAGCCACTCTCACGTTTATCTCTGGCACCTTCAATCCTGGAATAAACAATGCAGGTTGCACTTATAAATTGATCATTTCGAAGACAAAACACTCCACCTAAAATCTTTATATGCAGTAAAACTCAATAAATGCTACCATATATCATTTAGATTTTTTTTTTTTTGCCTTTTTTGGTTTTTAACATTTAACAGTACTTATAAAAGCACAATCTTCTGTTATTTATATATATGCAATTAATCTTTCAGTTACATTTCTGTCGAAAATGACGCTAAAATATTTACACTATTCTGTTGCCAAGTATACATATATAGAAACAGGCTGTTAATTAAGAAAATAGAATAAAGTAGTTCAAAAGACTTCTATGCAGGTAGAAATGTGTTGCTAAAGGTCAAATTTATTGCGATATTGTAATCCTTTTCCAGTCGTAGTAGTAGCAATTAATAGTTGCGATCAAGTGGGACTGGACGTAGAATGGCTTGAACAATTAATATATGGCAACATAAGTACAAGTATAGTCTACTACTACTGGATATGTACCATGGTCAAATTATAGGGTAGATTTGGGGAGGGCTGTGAAAGATGTTAGAGCTTTTTTGTTTTTGTCTTAGAAAAATATGTAAAATTTGGATGAAAATGGCCTGCTTACCCAATGGGTTTAATTTTTTGGTTTAACTAGGCCCGTATCTTTAGGTGAAGGTTTTTTCACCGCATAGAAAGCCAACTAGTAGGAACACGACGATGTTGTAGAGATCGAAGGAAGGGAAGACAAAGGCACTAAACATACAATTTGGAAGCCTGAACTTAACCCCGCTCAAAGTCGAACCCATAACTAGTGCTAGACCCGCCAACGACTAAGTGACTAATGACTAGCTAGGTGTAAATATACATACATATATATAAATAATGATACGACAGTTTCACTCGAATTTCAGTTTTTGTATTTATTCTTATCTTGTTTGTATATTCAATTTTATGTACACCGTTACACTTGCAAAAGGTCCGTCATGGCTCATGGGGTTTTACAGTTTGTTTAAGTTGAAAAGTTTGCTGACTTCTAAAATTTGAACCAGTGTTACTAGCTTTATGTATTTGTTATTTGTTAAGACGAGATGAGGGATTAAATATATATATATATATACATACAAACACACACACGTATAGAAACAATGGAGAGCTACATCCTGATGCCATAGAATGCATGGGCGACACTTGTTTTTGTGGGGTCAAGAATTGCATGCCACTTGTACAAACGCTTATTGTATCTCCAATTTCGTCAGCCATTTCCATCATCTTGAGTCTTCTTGACTTGACCACCCCAAACCCTAATAAGCTCATTTTAGAAGAGAGGACCGAGCAAGAACGGAAGCGTATTTTAACAATGGTGAATTTATACCAACACCATATTCAAGTTCAACTAGCTGCAAATCACATGCGCAAAACTTAGCTTTTACGGAGATATATATTTGAACATTGTGGGAAGGCGGAGGGAGACAAAAAGAGATACTGTGTGTCACAATGGAAATCAATTAAGAACAAGCATGCGCATCTCCAAACAAAAAAATGAAGCAGTGGCATGCAACCCGATGATACTGATATGCTACTCAAAATTAAGGGCAGAAGAAGTTGGAGAAAAATAACAAACTAAGATTGGGGTAATGGGTAGAGGTTGGCATCTCAGCTCTGCAGGTTATAGCCCATAGAACAGTACATAGAAGAGGCCAATAGAACCGAAGCTGAAGAGGCCATCTGCAAATATTGATACATATCCCTGATTAAAAGTGTTATGAGCTGCCAGCAGTGGTGAAAACGGACGAACCCAGGACAAAGACAGAAACCAAGTTTTCATTTTCATGCCAGAGGTAATCCAAATACTAGAGTACTTAAGGTCCCTCCTAAACCACCAGAGGAAAAGAAAACACGAAGGACGGGAAGAATCATCTCAAAGAATACATTATAAAGATACATTGCACCATGCATGTTGATAAATTCACCATTTTCTAATCTAGTTGTGTGTGTGTGTGTGTGTGTGTGTGTGTTTGTGTGCCTACATACATATATATATATATATATATATACATATTTACAATTTACCTGCAGAGGTATTGTCATGGAGCTTGCAGTAGCCATGGAAACCTCCACGTTCCATACTTTACCTTTCTGCTTCCTTACTCTCCCCTAGCAGACAATTTTTAGAGTAAAATCTTGCGGTCTTAATCGTTATTAAGAGGAAATGAAGGAAAGCAGTTGGCAACTATCAACATTTATAATGCTGAAAAGGTATACCCACGTGGCAAGGCGATGCAAACGATGTATTAGCTTTGTTTTTGTTTTAACTTCTGTGCTTTGGACTGTGAGGAGCTCTAAGCATAGCAAAACATGCCTTTTGAAGCAATCAATGAATCGAGGAATCTCGTAGCTTAAATGTAGTTAGTATCATTTCATTTGAATTTGACGACAATGATAGTATAAGAAAAAAATGGGCAGATGAATTATTTGTGAGATGCGTCGAATTGTAATTAGAAAGAAACTAATCTGCTTTCCCTTACTCCACCCATCCATCCATTTTATGATTTCCATTTTCATTTAATCTCTTTCGATCCAAAGCCCAAATGTGAAATCAAACGCAACATTCTGTCTTCGGCTACATGTTTTTGGGTCTAAAAATTAATAAACTAATAATTGCATAACCCTCATTTTAATTGTTGTCCGTTCTGTATATCAACATATTCTAGTTGCCACACTTCAAGGTCGAGGTCCCCACAGTTACAACCTTTCTTACAAGTTAAAACCAATCCTAATTAATTTATTGACATTCACTACCCTTTATGTTTTCTCCCCCTTTCTCATTCTCATCTTTGGTACAGTTCACGTGGTTTGATGGACTACCAGGTCCATTCTTGTACACCATGCATGCCTGTCCAACTTATCAAAATATATATGAGCATCTCTCCTACTATTTTCGAGATGCTGCTTACCGCTTCCCATAGACTTCTGAAGTACTTAATGATATTTTCCTATTTCTCTTTGCACCTCGACAATCATAGATACCAAAAGATATATCATCCCATATGGAGCACTTGGATCCCTAACATGAAATTTATGGTCCAAAGCGCTTCTAAGCATTGTCAGGGCTTGCACTAATGCATGTGGCCATCTCCTATTATTTAGATAACTGTTGGTTCCAACGTCTTCATGACCATGATTTTCACCCCCATTAGCTTGCATTGTCACTTCTTGCCATCTATTTATTGGACCACATGGATTAATCATATCCTTTTGAATGTGATCTTCACGCATGTCTTTGATTATCCTCTATGGATGCATGAAATTGCTGATTATACGGGTGCATTTCCATTTCATGACACAATGCATTCATTTCTGGATAAAGCAAAGGAGAGCTATGCTGCGAGACGTCTCTTGAGCTCTAGCCTCCTCATGCTTTTTCATCCTTTATATCTCCTTTCATTTTCCATGCATACTCCCTAATTATTTTCTCTCTCCCTTTCCCCCGTCTCAGTCATATCTATCAACAGCTTATGCATCAGTTACTGCTTCTCCATCACTTTCATGACCAATTTTCCAAGAAAAGTTCAATCGGTTTCCTTGTTTTTCGCTTTCCCTACTTATTTAAAAAAGTTTTTTTTTCTTTTTTTTGGCCAAGTAATATTCTTCTATTTATCCAAGAAGCAGCAAAGCTGCTACAAGTAAACAAGCAGCAAAGCTGATACAAGACACGAGCAGCAAGGCTGCACCATTCATCTACTTATCTGCAATATGCACCATAGCTGCAAACATTTACATTCATCAATCCTCAGTCAAATAGCAGAGTCAAGTCCCATGCATTGCTTGATTCGAGATTAACAGAATCCACCTTGACTTTCCTAAGATCAAACAGTCTCATGACGACCACTTCTCTGATCTGCTGTAGTAGCTGACGTAACTCTCTATGGCTGTAGTGTCTTCCATTCCTTTCTCTCCAAACAATAAATGAAAGAATTCCAGGCAATGCGTAAAATGACTGTGATAAGTGCGTTGCCTCTTATATTAGTAATGGCCCATTGAAGCTCTTCTCCCAGCTAGCTAGCTTCTGCTGATTTTGCACAGAAGCTGTGAGAGAAAAATAGATGATCCCTTGATCCATTCCCTTGCTAGCAAAGCAGGCATTCTTCGTTATCTGTCAGACCCCAAGAAGCAAGCCTTTGCAGCCTATTAAGGACTGCCATCCAGGAAATAAAACAATGTCTAGTTATGTTGAACTTGAACCTTACCAACTTGTGCCATATCAGTTTATCAGCTCCTTGCCTGATAGCCTTCCAGATAGCAGCTATTGAATAGAAGTTTCCAGGGAAAGGCCAAATACTACCTCCTACTTTAAATCTTAAAGCTATGCTCCTTAGCTGTATAATCTTTCTCCAATTCCATCTACTTCCATTTAAGAATAGAGATTTGCCGAGCATCTCTACCCTTCGGCTCAGATGTCAAGATCCACGCAATCAAGTGTGACGTTGCATTGATCAGGATCGACTAAAGGTTTCTTAAAAGGCAAGCTTGGTTCCATGATAAAGTGTCTTTAATGCCAGCCCCCGTTCAGACTTGGGCAAACGGACCTTTTGCCAGCTGACTTTTGCCGCTTTGGCATGACCTTCTCTCCCCTTCCATAGGAAGCTGGCAGAATAAAGTGCCTAAACCCCCGACCTTTGTGTTCTTTCGGTTAGCAGGGCTGCCGCATGAATCTGAACCGGACCCCAGTCAAACATAAAGTTGGATAATATCTGAATGTTTTTGAAGATATTAATCAGATACAGGGGGCAAGATTTTAATTCTCTTGTTCATATGGCTTCGGCTGAGGCTGTTGAAGCTTTGGCTGTTGGCTTGGCTTGTTCTCTTGCTAGGGGAAGAGGTTGATCTCGCGTTACTTTTGAATCTAATTGTCTGGAACTTGTTAATCGATTAAGAACCTCTTCTTTTGCAAGAAATTGGAGAACAATTGCCCTTGAGGACACTCGGCCGTTTTCATTAATGAATTACAAACAAGGGGGCGGGGAAGATGGCTTCGACTCACGCCATTAATCTCTTAGGTCACTTTAGTTAAAATCATCTTCTGCTTTCTGGCATCCACTTCCTAACCCTCTTTCACATATGTCCAATTATCACGAGAAATTCAAAATTTTGCATTGCTCAAGCCCTCATTATTTTATACACACACAAGTATTGACATTGAAAAGGCAAAGTAAATCACAATTATGCAAAACTCTCGGAGGTAGCATCAATAGCTTCTTATTCATCTAGCAACAATAGCCTTGAGATGCTAGCAACAGCCATACGAAGAAAAAGCAGTTTGCTGGTATCTGGCCTAAAGAAAAACATTACTCCTCTTCATATGAGAGGTAAAAACACCATTTACATAAATTGTCCATAACATTGCCTGTAATATTTCCCGTTCTGTATCAAACTTAAACCATATCTTCTTTGACTTCAAGTCTTTGATCCTACTGAGCACGGTCGATTTGGTCTATTGAAAAACCGGACATCCTTTAACCGTGATACCTGGTGCTGTAGGACATGTTGCCAAAGGACAATGATCAACCTCAGTGCCCCACCATTTCAAGTTATGGCCCTCATTTTGCAAAGCAAAGAACAGTAAAACACCCATGAAAGCAGTTCCAGCATCTAGGGCTGCAGATAGAATATAGTTATATTTCTGCCACCAGCGCTTGTGGTACTTGAACACAAAATAGTTGAAGATGGTTCCAGTGATGAGCCAGCTTGCAATGTTCGTAGGAGTTGCAGGTGGCATTCCAGCAAAACCATAAGATATAACTGGTATGTTAATCAAGGGAATCCATTTCTTTTCAGGGAAAATTTTGCTCAATATCCAAACAGGAACAGGCAAGACTGCTCCAATAAGAAACAACCACACTAAGTTACGATACATTCCTCCTGGTCCAAAAAGTCGCTTTGGTCCAATTAGGCCCCAGATAACAGAAGCATCAAAGGTGACTCGGTATTTAGGACAAGTCCATGGGCTCTCAGGATGGTTTCCTTCAACATCACAGATGTTGTCAATGCTACCTAACATCCACCATGCAACTGCAAGGTTAACAGTACCTGCAACTAGAGTTCCCACGAGCTGGGAAACATCAAAACAGGTTCAATCATTTTACACGCAAAACAAAGTTTCTAAAGTTTTGTAAGATCTTTAGAAGTTTCATAGTAAAAGCTCACGGGCGGAAGCTACCTGAGCTGTGTACATGCAGCGCGGAGGAATTTTCATGTAGTGCCCAAGTTTGAGATCAGATAAGAAAGAAAGAGCATGAATTGTGCTGATCCGCCCATAGATCTTGAAAAGCAGGTTTGCAATGGGCTTTCCAGGTAGGACATAACCAATTATGAATTGGGCTATAATGTCATATCCAGGTTGCTGCAAAGTTCCAGAAATGCTTTTATTTGTTAGAAACTATATAATCAAGTCCATTTCAGGTAAGTTACAACGAATAGAAGCATATTTTACCTGGTTTGTAGTTGCCTGAATGACTCCAATAGGAAGTGTGACAACCCAAGCCAAACCAAAGGCAAAGAGCATACCCCACCATGGCAACTGTACCTCCTCCTTCCATACAAAAGACATCAAGAGTGACAGAGCAATACTTCCGATCAACAAAAGGTAAAACCACCATTCAGGCACTTGTTTGTACCTTTTCATCAGCCTTGCATGGATGTCCAACTTCACATTCTTCATAGCTGATCTGCTCTGCTTCAGAATATCACTAGACAAAAGAACCATCACAAATATTTAATTTGACCTGAATGCCAAATTTTTTTATGACAAAAGCATACCCACTCAATGACTCTGTTTAATCTCTCCAATCAGTAACTTCTTCCAACAGGTTGAAGAAAATAATTTCAAAAATGATTAAATTATAAATAAGAAAGCTTTAGCTTATTCAAAACAAACCCCAATGATAATACTCAAGTCTTAAAAAAAGTGTACCTGCCATGAAACAATGCAACATGAGTGAGTGTCGCTGTGAATCTTGCAAACCCTGATCCAATAGATAAGGCAAAAAGAGGGCTAAGATAGAGTTTGCTGTAACTGTTATAAGCAGAAACATCAAGCTCGTACTGCGGTGTCAAGATCTTAGTTGTATCATATTTATGCCCATTGGAAGTAAACAGCTGATTTGAGAATATTGGGAATTTTTTAGCATCGAAAGTGTTAAACCTCCAATAACACACAGGGACAATGATGTAGATAAACATGACAAAGCCTATCCCCACGTTGAGAATTGAGGACCAGGGTGTAACCAGCGGACTGCCGTGATAGGCTGAGATTCCAGCCCAATCTAGGGTTAAGGCACCAACACCAAGTCCATGGTATCCAGATCCGATTTGCTGAGCTGTGATACTATGAGGCCACACCCAACAAACCCATGAGAAGAAAGTCAAGATTGGGAATAAATAGCCTGGCAGAGCATAATAAGCGAAGCTTGCCACCAGTACAACAAGAAAAAACTGCATTCGAGTCAACCCTTTATTTTTCAAGTCCTTCTCATGGAGTGCTCTGCAACAAAACAGTTGAGAATCAAAAATGAAAATGTGACTGAGATGATTGAATTTAGTTTTGGTAGAAATATAATAAAATTAGGAATCAAATGTTCGTAATGAGTTCTTTCTCACAAAAGACTACCTTTATCCATGATCTTCAGAATATAATCAAACACAAAATCTTAATCACAACACAACACAGCACAACCAAAATAAGTAAAGCCCGTAGCATCCAGTTGATAATCATTATGTAGCCTTCTAGGTATTATGCTTCATGTCCTCAGAGAGAATATTATATGACAGCCGTAGAAACAAATTCTCCTTCATTGAACATTCAGCTTGCTACAAATATAAGAAAAGCATAAACTTTTTTTTTCATTAGAGCATAAGGGAAATAGTTGCATTCTTGTCATCGATTGCTCAAACATGTCAACATCAAAATTCAAATTCAAGGATGCCTGCACGGTTTATCTTCTATGCATTTGATATCTCTATTTCACAAGCTTTTGGTTGATCTTTCAAAATCTAAATGCAATGTTTGGCAGCAGAAGAACTCAAACTTATACAAGAATAATTCAGCTGTCACCATCCATTTAACTCTGAGAATATCACTACGGAAAGAATAAATTAAAATCAACGTCTACTCAATAAGTGGTTGAATCTTCCAAGCGTAACTCAAATAATTGACATAATTTTGAATGTGCGCTCTGAAAAAGGAGAGGTTTCAGTTATCTCGGGACCAGGCGTGAAATAGAGGCCTAAGATTCTAAAGATAGAGCTATTTCTTTATTATTGTTAATATTACTATTCTTCCTTTCCAATGGAGCAAGTAGAAAATCATGATAACGAAAGGTAAAAGAAGGTAACGGAGTAAAAGACAGACCTAAATAGAGAAACCTGAGCCAGGTTCGAAGGCCACCACATTTCCGCAGGATCAACCAGGTATCTCCGAAGCATACCAGCCCATCCATACCCCAAAATCTGTAAATCATTATCACTATTAGATGAACCAAAAGACTAAAATTATGGTTGAAACAGCCAGATGGACAGTCATTTGGTTGTGAGACAAATTAAGATCAGAAATTTTTAAGCAATTCAGACAGAGTCTCTGCAATTAACCTTTTCTATATCTGATTCTTCTACTCTGTTCCATGTCAAGTAAAAATTGAGAGGGGGAAATAACTGAATTCAAACCCCTTCTCCAAATGAAAAACTCTTGATTGTAATGAAATGTGCAGCGAACTTTCACATCTTCTAATTAAAAACTCCCACACTAAGTTATAAATTGCAATAACTTATAATAGTAGTATCAATTTCAGTTATCTATGCAAATTTCAGACAACCTTATTTAATAAAACCAATTTTAAAAAGATCATCTTGCCATATGCCACAGTAATTAAAACCATAATAAAAAAGGATGTCAGAAGAACAGAGAGAAAATAGCAAAACAAGTGTGTTAATAATAATAAAAAAAAAAAGAAAACCTGAGTAGTCAAGACAATGAGGATGGCACAGAGAAAATTCAAGCTCTGTTTATAATAAGCCTTCATGACAGTGATGGCACCAATGGAGTAAGCATCACCCCCACCAAAAGACACCCCACAATTGGCAAAGATGGTGATGATGACATGCTCCTTCATGTTGAAGGGGCCAGGATTTAAGCTAAAGCGCCATCCAAGTAGATTGTACTCCTTAGTTGGCAGAGTCCTGGCCATGAACTTGCCAATAGGCAATACCGATATTTGCATGAGGATTGCAGAGATGGTGAGTGGTTGCGTACGGTAGGTGAAGAAAGTATTGAGAAAGATTAGGAGCATGCATGATGTCAAACCAAGAAACCATGCACGAAAGGTCATGACTGGCAAAGTTGGGTCATCGGTTTGGGGCACCACCAATGCCACTTCCTCCACCAGAGTCCTCTCCTCATCCTGGATGAAGTCTGCATTTGGTTTCTCTGGGTCCGTACGGGTCTTGGTGGCCATTGAAGCAGAAAAGATTAAAGAGAGACGCAGTGGTAGGTAGAGTTGTTTTTGCTCGAATCTAATCTCTGTACTTCAGCAATAATGGAAGAGAAAAGAAGTCTTCAATTTGGTTTTTGTGTTGAAAAAAAAAGTGTCGATAAACAAGTGGTTAAATAGGCCAAGATGCTGTACGCTGCCTCTGCTTTGTGCCGGGGAGTGGGGGCCTTGGGAGGGTGACGGATATGCAATGACAGAAGTGCACTTCTGGAATCATTGGGTTTGGTGCGGGGGGAGTACTATCTTTTTCAAAAAAGAAAAAAAAAAAAAAAAAAGAACAATGAATTTGTGGAGTATGAAATTACCTAAGCTTTCACCTTTTATTTATCTTTGGGTCTTGGTTGGATCTTTGGATGGATTCTTAATTTCTCGGTTGTTTCTTTCTTTCCTTCTTCCTGAGAATTGGAAAAGAGATTGGATGGTTGGGTGTTATAAATAAAATCATTAGACTGAAAGATTAAAAAGAAAATTAAATATTTGACAGGTTTTTTTATTAAAATAATATTAAAATTTTTTATTTATGATTTTAAATTATTTAAAGATTATTTATTGAAATAAATTAATTTTAAAAATTTAACATTTAAAATATTAATTTTTTAACACGAAAAAATTATAAAATATAGTCAAAAAATCACTAAATAAAATGATAATTTTCTAACATTTAGGTGAAAAATTATCAACTACAAAACGCATATAAAATGGTGATCACGTGACTATTTCTCAAACATATAACTTAATTTTTGGAAGAATTTCAAAAAAAAACTAATAATAATTAAAAAAGAGCAAAATAAAAAAAATAATTATAAAAAAATAATAATTATTAAAATTATTAATAAAAACTGTAATTATATTTTTATCTTTAATTTTATTATTTTCTTTGCTGTTGTCATTTTTAATGGAGCCGATCTTTGCCATATATATAAAAATATATATAAAGTATATATAAATATATAAATTATATATATAAATGATATATATTAAAAATAGTATTTAAAAATAATAAAATATAAAAATATATTTTTTATTAATCTTGAGTTAATATTTAAAAATCAATAAAAAATAAAAAAAATTATATTAAATCTTGATTTATCATTTACAAATAATAAAAAATAAAAATCTTGAATTACTATTTAAAAAATAATTTAATAGAAAAATATTTTATATTTTGGTGTTTCATTGGTTGATTTCTAAATTGGTGAGAAAAAAAAGGCACTTCATGAACTGATTTCTCAATCAATGCGAAAAAAATTACAAAATAATTTTCATCAAAAAATTTTGAAAAATCGATACATTAGAAAATTTTTTAAAAATATTTTATATTGTATATGATATATTAATTCAAGATTTAATATAAAATATATTTTAATAAAAATATTTTTTAAATTTTATTATTTTTAAATAATAATTCAAGATTTAATATAAAATATTTTTATTAGTTTTTAAATAGAAATTCAGGATTTAATATAAAATATTTTTTATATTAAATTATTTTTAAAAAGTAATTCAAGATTTAATATAGAATATAATTTTAGATTTTATTTTTATTATTTATAAATGATAATTCGAGATTTAGTATAAAATATTTTTATTTTTTATTAATTTTTAAATAATAATTTAGAGTTTAATATAAAATATTTTTTATTTTTTTATTATTTGTAAATGATAATTCAAGATTTAATATAAAATATACTTTTATTTTTATTATTTTTAAATATTAACTCAAGATTAATAAAAAAATAATTTTTAATGTTTTATTATTTGTAAATACTATTTTTAATATATATAATTTATATATTTATATATATAACTTTTATATATTTTTATATATAAAGGAATGGTCGGTTCTATTAAGAACGTAGAGAAGAGTAACAGCAAAAAATAAAATAAAATTAAGGGTAAAAAGATAATTATAATTTTGATTAATAATTTTAATAATTAGTCTTTCCTTCTTTATAATTATTATTTTTTTTGGTTTTGCTCTTTTTTAATAATTATTAGTTTTTTTTGAAATTTTTTCAAAAATTTATATAATTATATGTATATATACATTATGTGTGTTAGGAAATCGATCAAAAAAGTACCTATTTCCCAACAATTTGAGGAAGAAAAAGAGATTTCTCAACTATATGACTCTAATTGTCCATTGATTGAGATATCGATATTTTATTTGTCAATTTCTCATAAATTACGTTAAAAATCATCTAATCAAATAGTGATTTTTTACTTAAACGTTAGGAAATCGCCATTTAATTGGGCATTTTTTAACTAAATTTTACAATTTTTTGAGAAATTAATACTAATTTCTCAATAAATTTTTAAAATTAATCTATTTCGATAAATAATCATCCAATGGCCTAAAACTGCAAATAAAAAAAATTAATATCATTTTAATAAAAAAGCCATGTTTGGCATGTTAGATATAGTACTTCGTTGTGTTTTTGTGTATATATGTATGTATGCATATATATATATATATATATATATATATCTAGATGTATATAGTAATATATATAATACAGCTTTTGACATAAATGTTAACATTTATTTTAGTAATTTTATTTATTATTTTTTTATGAATTAGAATTAAATATTAGCTCTTAATTGAATTTCATATATTATATAGATATATTCATGAAATTTATTATAATATATTAATTTGACTAATTAATTTTATCTCATTCATTATATTTAATATAACATATTAATTTTACTCATTATTTTTTGAATTTAATTTTCATTATTTTTAATAGAATTCGAATCGTTAAATTTCTAAAAATATAATATAGAAATTATTATCAATTATTATTTTTCTCATTCATTGAATTTGAATTTAAAATAATTTACTAATTTTACCAATAAATTTTATCTTATTCATTATGTTTAAAATACTATACTCGTTTTATCTCATTTTCATTTATTAAATTTAATATAATATATTAATTTTATTCATTGCTTTTTGAATTTCGTTTTAACTTTTTTTAATAGAATTTAAATGATTAAATTTGTAAAAATATAATATAAAAATTATTGCAAATAATATTTTACAATTCATTAAAACTGAATATATTATTAATTTTATCTCATTCATTGAATTTAATATAATATATTAATCTTATCAATTAATTTTATCCCACTCATTATGTTTAATATAATATTTTATAAAATATTTATATATTATTATAATTAAATTTAAATAAAAATAATTTTTATTATTAAACAATAATTCAAATTTAAATACATCAATTCAAATAAAAAAATCATGTCAACACTCAATCCTACAAGAAAGCAATAACACAACTATCGGGAGAGTTTAAAAGGCAAGTTTTTGAAAACCGATTCAAACTTTGTATTCTTTGGCTCTCCTTCCGAAGCCTTCCTAATTGAATAATAGGTTTTTGTTCATCTTTAATGCATTCTCTAAAATTAATTAATAATTTATTTACATGTCTATATCTATATCTATATAATATATAAATTAATTAATATATTATTTACATAAATAATATTAATTAAATATAAAATTAATAATTATATTTATTATTTTTATTTTTGATGCATTTGAAGAAAATATTATCTTTTAATTAAATTTCAAATATTATATAGACAACTATTAATTTTATGTCATTCACGAAATTTTTATCCCATTCATTGAATTTTATTTTTAACAATTTTTATATGAAGTTTATTCTTATTTTATTTTCTTTTTAAATATACTTGCTTAGCATTCCTAATTAATGAGTTTATTTTACAATTATCATTACCATTATGATTATCTTCTTTAATCTTTTTCATTATTACCCATTTTTATCTTTCTATTTTTTTCTCCCAATTTTCTCGCAAATTTTATTCTTTTTTTTTATATCTCATCAAACTTTTTATGACTTCAAAATAAAAAAAATCACCATCTTTTAATGAAAATATTACTAATCAAAGTAATATATCTAAGAAGAGCAATAACCAATCCACTATGCATCAATATAAAAATGACATTATTTATATCTTTCTTTCATTTTAATAAAATATTTTTTTTATATTTTAATTATTCTTTTCCATTCTAATATTTTCACATAATATCTAATACATAAAATAAATTACAAATTAAAAATTAAATTTTTTCATATATAAATTAAATTTATATTTTAAAAAAATTAATCATGCATCGCACGAGTTTAAAATATTAATATATTATATATAATGTTGTTGTTGTCATTAATGTAGTAAAAACGTTTGCAGGAAGAGTTGTGTTGTCAGTTAAGACAAAATGAATTATAAAATTCCTTACAACGCATAACTAACTAGTGGAGCACAGCAGTTATAATAGTAAACATTACTTAATTAGTTCGATTATTATACGATGAAGACAAGGTGGCACAACATTTGTGGTTGTACTTATTTTGCAAAGCAATGCATTATATATCCAAAACCAAAAAACAGCAACTACAATCTGATGTGATCTAAGACATTTGCTAGCTAGTTGCTCTTAATTGGGAGGGAATGGAATTTATGTTATGTTACTTAAAATAAAATGGGAAGCTAGCCAGGTCAAGGACTAATTAATTAAGCAGGATTAATCGGTAAATCTGAATGGGGGTGATTGTTCTTGTTTTCGTTTGGCCCAACCATTCATTTTTTTCCCACTCATTACCCCTACTATTAGTAGTAAATACGAATATTAAACAACAAATATAAATATAAAATGCCGCTTGGTGCTTGCGAATCCTGCTGGCCTTTTGGAAATTGGAGATAATGCCGACCTTTTCCCACGCATGTGATTGTCACGTTCTCTTCTCGGTCTTAACACACTTTCGACTCCTTCTCACCGAAAACAAAGTTGTGTTTATGTGTGCTTGTCAGGCCTTGGATCCACACTCGATCCTCCACTTCGGATTTCATAAATGCCAATGTGCTTCGATACGCTGACGGACTACGCTAACGCCGTTATTACCATCTACTATCTCTAGTCTCTATCTTAGGACGCCGTGTCCATCCTAACCACGTAGGACAAAAACCCCGTGTTCTACTCATGTCCTCTTGGAAACAAACAAGGTAAGTGGCTGCCACTCGGCGTAACCCATTGCCTTACCAAACTATTTTTTTGTTGGTCCATCATGCGTTTCAGCCGCCAAATCACAACACAGGGTAAGCTAGCTAACATATGTATGTAATATTAGTGTTCCAACATCCATATTCCCGTGTTACTTTAAACGAAATCTTTAAACCTCCTCCATCCATCCATCCTTATCCTTTTATTCTTTTATTAGTTCATAATATATGTCGCGACTTTTTTGCAACTTGAAGTAAATTCTCAGTAACAGTATATGATCGAATTGATACATACGAATATGATTTACTGCAAAAGTGCATGGGAAATGCTCTTGTATAGTTTATTAGGCTTCTCATCTTACAATTTTAGACTAAATTTAAATTTCTTTAGCTTGATATCGGAGAAGGTTAATTTTGAATTTCTTTTAACTTGATATTAAAATTAAATTCTTTGCTCAAAAGAATCAAGTTTTTAGCTCGTTCTGCTAGGTAACTTATTTTACGCTTGTTAATCATCTATTTAAGTATTTATATCCATGAAGAGTAAGTTATATATTTCATCCTGCATGTTAATTTTTTGAAGTTGGATTTGAGTTTTTCCTTTTTAACTACTCAGAATATAAATAAATAAATAAATATATATATATATATATATACAAACCACGTGAAAGAAAAGCTATCGAGAAAAGACGTGCACTTGGCCGAAACTTGAAACATGAAATTAATCCGAATAGCTTTCTTTTCTTTTATACCTTTTAATGTGGTAGGGTAGAACGAAGACTTGGCGAATGGCCGAGGTGAATCCACCAAACAGCAGACGGAACATTGGAGGCCGATCATTTTCAATGTTGCAAGGACCTGCCATCTGTTGCTGAGTTCTGCAGTGGAGTTGACCTCCAAAGCTAGCTAGCTAAAAGGGAGCTTATTCCTCACTAGGCAATGCACGTGCGTGCTCCCAAGTACCAACAAATCAACCAAACTACATATGTATAACTATCCGATGTCACATTAATAAATCCCTATCGTTGTACTTTAGGGTACATAAACGTGCAAAAATGAAGTACCTTACCATACCTCTAGCTAGATTATTGGACGCCATTTACTTCTGCGCGTCGAGCATGTTTCGCTGGAAACATAGATTGTATTTTAATTATATATGGCCTTCCAAGTAAACATGAATCGTGAATGAGATAAAG
Organism: Adansonia digitata; assembly: GCA_029448705.1. Classification (NCBI taxonomy): domain Eukaryota; kingdom Viridiplantae; phylum Streptophyta; class Magnoliopsida; order Malvales; family Malvaceae; genus Adansonia; species Adansonia digitata. The sequence continues at coordinate 10,156,837 of JAQSVH010000011.1, read as the reverse complement.
CAAGCAGCAGCAGCGGCAGGCAGTGCAAAAAAAGCGCAGGCCTCCAAGAACTCGCCAGCTATGGCCGTACAACGCGGGGGGACCTTTTCGTCGGTCACCCAAAGGCCGAAGGTGATGTTCAGCACAATCAGGTCATCAGTAAATACTGATGGACCAAATAAATTAAGTATAAGAAGACAATTGGCATTTGGCATGTTTTTGTTTCTTTATTTTTTTTTCTTTTTTTGAGAAAATTACGATTTTAGACTAATTAAACAGGCAGTATTACAAATTAACTTCAAAACTTATACGGATCTCCAAACAAATTTTGTCTGTGATGCCGGAATTTAAATTAACTTGATTAGGTGGGTTTCCAACCCGCACAGTACAGGGAAGTGCTTGAGGGAAACTGTTGTGGCACAATCTATACATTTATATAAACATGTGACATTAATTATGTGACGATTGGAATTGGGAGTAATGCTGATTTTTTTCTATTATATAATGGTTGAAGCTAGCCAGTCACCCAGCCTTCGAGTAGAAAGGCATGCAGATGCGGTAGTAGTGTGCTGTTGAGGAGAATGGAGGAAGCAAAAGAGCAAATACCTAGGATATGTGATCCTTATGGTATAGTATAGTTGTAGTCCATATATAATTTGGAGACCATGGGACGATGCGTAATCCTAATGGTCAAACCGTCAAGCTTAAGCATCAATCAGGGGCAGGGCCGGGTAAATTGTTAGTACTAAATTAATTAGTTGTATCCTTAGCATTAATTCATACGTGTAAATTGTTAAGATAAATAATTAAAAGTTTGTATTTAATATATTGTCTGTATATAATATTATATATCATAGTGAGCTAAAGGATACTACCTCATCAATATATAAATATAAAATTAAAAAAATCTAAAAATTAAATATAAATAATTATATTTTTTAATAAGTGACATTAATAAATTTATATTAGTATAGAAAATAACATAATAACAATATATCAAATATAAATTCAATCATTAAACTCTTTTAATTTAATTTGTTATTACTTGTATTAATTATTAAATACTTCATTTAATTTCCCCAATCCCATTCATCCATGCAGAGAAGAAATTAAAAGAATAATTAGTTTGCATTAATTCGTTACGTGTAACTCGTTGAGTAAAGATTTTCTCAATGTTTTAAATTTCTTGAGAGTGATTATTAAAAAGATGTAAAAATTTAGAATAAGGGAAATTAAAGAAAAGAAAGGAAAGAGACCTTACGGTAAAACCATATTTATTTATTTATATATTTATTAGATTATGGCACATCTACCATATATATGGTTAATAAAATATATAAATAAAAATTAATTTAAAAAAACTTTTATTATTGGGTATTTTTTATTTTTATAAAAAAAATATAAATTCACTTAAATTTAATAAGTTGCGAGTGATATCAAACTCAATCATTTGTATTATATATATATATATAGTTGGCCTCGTTCCCTTGTTGCCTACCACCGCCCGGCCCTTTTGATCGATAATGAAATTTCTTGAATCTAACATGTGAACTTAATAGTTTTTTCCCAATGAAACCCCATTATGTTAGGTTCATACAACTTAAGGAAATTGTGAGATAGAAGAAGTTACTTTTTTTCCCCTAATATATAAAAGTAAAACCCACTTACGTTACAGATGTTCACACAAATTAAATTAAATAAAAGGAAATTTAAGGAGAGGACGAAATTTTCAAGAAGACGACCACGCCGGCCTGCCTCAACCACGCTATGGACTAAACCCAAGCAATATAAACACTTGAAGATATAGCAAAAGGAAACTTTAATTTCACTGGGGGCTTTCCTTTTACAGAACTAGTAGATGAAATGTACATGTCAGTTGTCCTTCACGTGCGCAACATTACACAGGAAAGGAAAGGAAAATAGTAAGCCTTTCATTCTGTTTATTTAAGCATAACCATATATATATATATATAGATATATATGCATGTATATTGTTGTGAAATTGGTGAAGGCATCAAGTTATGGTCTTTATATAGACAATAGAGATAAAAAAAAAGTTATTTTTCTTATTTAATTTAGTGTGTTTACAATGAGAATGTTATGACATTTATATAGGTATCAAGCTCGGTCTGTATTGATTATTCAGAATTAGATTATGGAGATTATGATCCAATAATTGTAATTAATATTTAGGAAATCCTTAGTTGTGGCAAGTCCAATATTCCCTAACATATTATGGGGACTATGATCCTATAATAGTAATCAGAATATTCCATAACACTCCCCCTTAACGAACCATTATTTCCTAACTGAGCTTGCCTTTACTACCTCATTAAAAATCTTAAGTTCAAAAAACTCAATGGGACAAAAACCGATCAAAAAGAAAAAAAAGTAAAATGTACAACCCGTGTAATGTTTCTCCTTAATTATACCTAATGACCACATCATGAGTCAATATTTTCGGGGTATATCACTTAAGGAACAAATCAACCTTGCATCGTGTGTGCTCCCCTTGTACCAATTCCATATTGAGGTTTCTCAAAGGTTGATGTTGGCAATGCTTTGATAAATAAGTCTGCAAGATTATTTGAGGAGCTAATCTGTTTGACGTCGACTTATCGACTTTCTTAAAGTTTGTGTGTATGGAAGAATTTTGGCCAAATATGCTTGGTCCTATCTTCCTTAATATATATATTTTTAACTTATGCTATACACGCAACGTTGTCCTCGTAAATAACTGTCGATGAATCTATAATTGGCGTCATGCCATAAGAATTATGTAGATGAGATATAATGGATTTTAACCAAATACATTCTCTCCCAACCTTATAAAGGGTGGAATGGTGGCTGGTATTGTATTACATAGTCGATACAGACATAATAATTGGTACTATACAGGGTGTGACAGTTTTTCTTGTAGTGGCAAGCTACAATGGCATTTAATGTAAGCAGTGGGGTAAGTTTCCTTATCACGATTATGGTGGATCTTATTCTTGTGGCGGTCAGGTGCAATAATAATTAAATTGAAAACAATGTTATATATGGGTAAGAATATACATGTAGCTATTTTCTAATGTCACTTTTGAAAAATCAAAAAAGAAAATGAACTTTTTATTAGATAAAAAAGTTGATATAAGTAAAAATCAATTATATAGATACATATATGTGTGTGTGAAAAGTTGGTATAAAGAAATTACTAGTGTTATACCTCAAGTGTGTCAATCACCTAAATAACCATAATGGCCCAAATAGCCTAATCGTCCAAATTAGCCATAAGGGCGATCAAAGCCCAATCAATTAGGCTCTAGTAATGCGATTGCTCAATCCAACGGTCACCCAAAACTCACTCCAAACACTAACACACTTGTTCGATAAGGAACTCTGAATAGCACATTTCGAATCAAATGTTTCTGAACAATATGTCCTGGATCAAGAGCCTCCTAATCTGAACCAGCGAGGGACCACCGATAACCTCTGACAAATATAGCTAACATAACTAAAAAAACTAGTAGTTTGACAACCAGCTGCATTTGGACAGCGACACCTAGATAACAACAAAAAGCATTTCGTACGTGCTCCTCAGAGACTCAGGTATAAAAGGGGCTATAAAACCCCCAAGTAAGCAACACAAAGCATTTATTCTTCTTTTCCATTATTTCCTATCAAAAAAACCTTAGACTAATTCAAACATCGGTGTGTGGCTCAGAATCCCAACTCCGACACCCTTCTAACTTTGCTTGTGTTCCAAGTCCCTCTCTTGCTCTACTTTTGGCCTTCTTCAAGCTTGACACCAATAATTGGGGGACAACGATCCTAAATCGATTAGTCAAGAATGTGGACTGTAGCTTATAAAACAATGATCATTTTTCCCCTATTAAGGTGCCTTTTCTTAAAGGATAAAATTGTGAGGACAGTTTATGCATTGATCCAAAGCAAACAATACTTAATAGTAGGTGCAGTTCGATAATCCTTGTATCAAATAGTATTTCTGTTCTATTCTATTTTATCATTTTATAGATATATCCTAATTAGTTAACCTATTGACTTATCATGTTTTTTTTGTTAAAAGAATAATTTTATTACGCATTTCAATATTTTTCATTTATAAAACTCAATGTATTACTTATTTGATAAACTTTGATTTAATTCTAAACATTTTTTTTGTCATCTTTAATTTATCTTTATAATGTTGTTACTCTTTTATATATATATATATATATATTAGACATGAATGGATTGAAAGGTTGAGTAGTGATTCTGTGGGCTCAACTTGAGAGTTGAGAGTTTTGGAATTGAACAAAACTCAAGAAAGCCCAGTATGCATTAGTCCATTGCTTAACGATCTCCAATTAAGCCCACTAGAAAATTTAGTTATCCGTTAGCTTATTTCCTCTACTGACAGTCATTGGCCGCCTTCCCTTGGGCCTTGGTGCACTTAACCCTTCGACTTTGCCACATCCAGAAGACAGCCTTAAATATGATTCCACTTTCAAGCTTAGACCAACATCCTTTGGCACTACAAATACAATATCAAGGTGGAAACAACTAAGATTAAGTTGTAAAATTCATTCTTCCATATATATATATATATATATGTATCACTACACGGTAAGATTGGTCAGTCAGACCCAACCATAAACCTAATTGAGGGAGCCTGAAGATGCAACCCCTTAGGCCTAGGGACACGTGGACGGTTTGCATGTGGGGGTGCATGCCCCATAATTGCACCTAAACTAACAAAATGAATAAATATAAAAAAAAAATGTACCGTAGGATACAATTCTGATTCTAATTTAAGGGAAGTGAGATGTACAGTTAGAACAGATATCTTTTTCTCCCTTCTTCGTGTTACATTTTTCTTTATTTTATATGGTGTGTGGTGAAATGTAATTACTGAAAAAAGTGCAAAAAAAAAACTCCATTCATCAACGGCTGAACATGCGTCGGAGAAGAGGGAAGGAGGAAGGCTTGGAAAGTCAGCAATCGAACCCCACCCCCTCAAAATAACGACAATCCTTGAACTAATCATATGAAAGAAACTCTGCGCACCCTCCACCTGTCCTCTATCTATTGGGTTTTAGGGCACTAAAGCAGACACCAGGGCTTAAACAAGTCATTAAGCTTAATATATAAGCCTCTTTAGTCCCTTCATCCCTCTTCGCCTTTCGCTCTCGCAATCATTTCTTCAATACATCGCTCTCGCTTTGCTTCTATCTTTTGAGTTCAGATCTGATCTGGGATCCAAGCTATGGCGGAGAAGGTTTGTAAATCTTATCTCTTTTTTCTTCAAAGCTAACACCCATTTCGTTTTGTTTTTTTTTTCTTTTCCTTTGCTTTTGAATATTTCATGTCAGAACCTGAATCTTGTGGTAGTTCCTTTCTCTTTTTTCTCTGTGTCAGGCAGAACTATGCTTTGTTTGCTAACTGCTATTGGTGATATATGAAAGTATTTAATCTGGTCTGCTTTCATCATGCATACTTAATTACTAATCTTCAAATAAGAAGCTCATTCTAATATGTGTAAGGTTGTAGGTGACGACAATGGTGCTGAAGGTAGACCTTCAGTGCAGTCGCTGCTACAAGAAGGTCAAGAAAGTACTCTGTAAATTCCCTCGTGAGTTTCTATCTTTATTTTTTTGCTTTATTGTCTTTCTGTGTTTCTGTATTTAGTTTTTACTTGCAACATAGTTAGTTGATCATTTAGATGAAGACGAAAAATGGTCTGAGTTGATACTTGATGATGGCTTTTGTGAACAAGAGAAATACGAAACCAGATATATGACGAGAAGGCCAACACGGTGACAATCACCGTGGTATGCTGCAGTCCGGAGAAGATCAGGGACAAGTTATGCTACAAGGGTGGTGGATCCATAAAGAGCATTGAGATCAAACCACCTCCAAAACCCAAGGAGCCCGAGAAGAAACCTGCAAAGCCTAAAGAATCTGAAAAGCCTAAAGAACCCGAGAAGAAACCCGAAAATCCCAAGGAGCCTGAGAAGAAACCGGAAAAGAATAAACAACCTGAAAAGAAAGCTGAAAACCCCACAGAATCTGAGAAGCCTAAAGGGCCTGGAAAACCAAAAGAAGCGGAAAAACCCAAAGAAGCACCAGCCCCAGCTCCTCTACCGCCAATGGCCTATGCGGTTGGATTTTCTTATCCGGAATGTTATCATGGCCATGGTGGGGGCCCTGGCTATTTTGGTGGACCACCCCCACCCTCATTTCCATGCTATGGTACGCCAGTTTATGATAGCTGGGGCGGCGGCGGGGGCTACAGGTACGGTTATGCGAGCCGCGGTGATTGTCTTAGCGAAGAAAACCCACAAGCTTGCTCAATCATGTAAAGTGGCAGCCAGCGCATCGTCAATTCATGACATCGTTGAATTTGATACTGCTAATAATAATGTTCCAGTTGTTTCTTTCTGTTGAATATGGAGTGACTTTTTCTTTTATTTCTTCCTTTCAGCTTGTGGATTTATTTTTGTTTTTTTTATTTTTCTTGATGATATAGAGGTTTTGTAGGTAGTAAGGTGATGAATAAGTTTGGTAACAGTGGTGGTGTACAAATTGGTGGGTCATTCCAGGCTTACAAAAAAGTTTGTTACCATAATTAATTTAATAAAAATAATAAGAATAATTAAAAGTGTCTTATCAATGTGCATGGTTTTCCTTTCACATTCTGTTTTTGTTTAGTCCATGTCTTTCAAATCCATGGAATTTAATTTGTAAAGATTTTGAAAGGTTTCAAGAAAAGTTGCCAGGGCAGAGCTGCAGTGCAGTGCTCGGGCTGGGAGCTAGGGCTATTTAATTTGTTGGCGATTAGCCGCCGGCATTTAGCTTGTGGAATAATTCGAGATCAAGATACGTATTTAATCTTGCGTCTTAGTGTATCTTCTCAATCCAACCCAAGCCAAAAAAATGGTTTCCAAAGTTTCATCTGTTCCTCTTAATATCTTCACTTAATCTGTTTAATTTAAAGATCCCTTCCATTTCCCATTTTCTATACAGACAACAAAATTAAGAGAATGAGTGTCTAACATGTCATATATATTCAATATATGCATGGATGTTAATTTGATGTAAAAATTATATTATTATGTATATGCAGAAGGAATTCATTAACAAATAAAATAATCATCGAAGGAACTTTTTCCAACGCAAAAATTAATTCCATAGATCATAGGATCAATCAAAATCAATTTTCGTACTGTAATATACAATAGTTAAATATATATAAATAATCCTTCCCTTCGCTTGTTTCATCATTACAATGAGCCAAATCTAAATGGAGTAATTATTTTCTTAGTTAGTCATAAAAAAGCCAAAACAATTGCATAATAATTGTACCATCCATAAGAAAAAGTCACCTCCAGTGGGCGCCTCCCGGCCCAGGTCAGGCCCCAAACTTTGACGTTAATTACCAAAGTAATGTTTCCTTTGCAAGGTTGGGTGCATTATTCATCAAAGTTTCCGATTGCATTTTCAGCTAGCAGACAACCTAGCTTTATCTAGAGCTGCATCAAACTCTAATTTATCTCCCATGTTTCCAAATCTCTTTTGATATAATACATACATACATACATACATACATACATGTCAACACAACATGAGGCAGAACTAACGTACCTGGAGGGGACGCCTTGCTTCCCCACCATAAATTAATTTAAAATACTTTCAAGGGTAGCAATTACCATGTGATCAGTTGCAAGCAAAGATGCATGTATCGATCGGTTGCGAAATTGGACTGATCCGCATCATATTTTCTCTTTATGATGATGATAGTATAGCATGCTTAACAACCAGTACAACCACCACCATTTTTGGCTTGGCCTTTGGGTTTTCCATTTGTGTAAGCAACTTGCTAGCTAGATAGGGAGGGTTGGTTACCCTACCTACCACCCATCTCATTCCTCAATTAGATTAATTTGAATTTTATGATTTTTATTTGGAATATTAGAAATAGACTAACTGCTAGCGTTTTATAAAGGCAATCAAGTAATCTATCATATCATACCATATATAATTAAGAAAATTATGCAATTAGAAGGAGCGAATGGTTTGGTTTGGTTTTGTTGGTGCTTGCAAGCAGGCAGCCAGGTAGGCGAATCAATCAAACAAATAATGGAGACATGAAGTGGTTAGTAACGTATGATTTCATTAGCCACAAGACATGGAGAAATAATAAGTGACTTAACGGGCGGATACACTACTGTACAAAATTTAGATCGATAACAAGTCTAATATTGAAGGAATCATTAATCAGAGCTTGTATATATTATTATATTATACAAAATAATAATAAAAAATAAAAGGATGCCGTTTGCCCGTCGGTGGTCAGCACAACACCCAAAGTCCAAGTGGACAACTCCTTCAACAGTAAACTAGCTACTGGGCCCGCCTCCGTATACACATGAATAGACTCGGCCCTCGGGGACTGTTTTAGTTTAGGATTCATGTGACTGAATTTTTAAGAAGATAATAATAGTAATAATAATAATGCCTTTAAAAGTACTGCTCTAAAGTTGCTCAATTTCTCTTGTTGATTCATCCACATAATTAATTTGAGTTCATTTCTTTCATTGAACTAATTAACTAATCTTGGAGCGCATTTGAAGTATTACTTTCAGTGAGGGTTTTACTTTTAACTGTTAAAGTTGAGCCTTGTTTATTCTTTTCTTACGGCGTAACCGGATGGACCGATAGGGAAGGAAGTATGAGATTAAAATTTACTAAACTTTTACATGGCAAATTAGTAAGTAATTTAAGTAATTAGCTGAATGAGTTTATTTTTTATATTATTATTGGTAGCAAAAATTTTTAATTTTATAAATAAAATTATAAAATTATTATTATTATTATTATATTTCCACTTATTTTTAATTAAATTTTTAATACACTCTAAATAATATATTTATATCAATTTAACAATATGTTTGTGAAACTATGAATTTCACTGATTTTGCTACCTTTGATTGGATTGACGCTTGGCACGACATGCCTAATAAATTCATGGGCTACGCAAGTCTATGTAAGGAAAATGTTTTAGGTTTTTTGACTATGTGTACTCTGATTAGACTTTGGAGCCCCATAGCTTGGATTGGACTTGGAGCATATCTTTTGACAGAGAACCTTCGCAATGAAGGCCTAGCAAAGCCTTGCGATTTTGTTTTTAACATCACTTACTGAAAGCCACGGAAAGGCCCGGTCAGGCAGCGTACTGATGATACTGTGTGGGATTTTAATCAAAAAATAAAAAGTCGAATCATTGATATTGTTGAACCATCAATGTTCAGTTAAATTATTAATTCAATATTTTTTACGTAAAATAATTAAAAAATTTTAAAAATAAAATAAAAATTTTATTTTATCACTTCTTTAAGGATTTTAAACAATTCAATAAAAATTTAATTTGATTTTTTCATCGCTTCATTTAGTCGAGTTATAGAATTGGGGATAACTCCAGTTGATCTGTTTCGTGGTTGTCTTCTAATGCGATGACAATGACACGTAGAGAAGAGCTTGCTAAGGTGACGGCAAGAGAGGCTTATATTGTAATTATATTGGTACTGATGTAAAGAAGTCTTCTATTGTAATTATTTACTAATTGAACTCTGTGTTTAGCTAGATCTGTCGGAAAGATCTGGAGCTTTCACTTGAGATTTACGCATATCTCCTGGGGTGGGGCAGCCAGCTGGCTCTAACCGCACTGAAGCGTCTTTGGATTGGATTAATGATTTGACAAAAGCACTGTTGGACTGAAGTCTGGAGAGGAGCTTCCCCTCATTGCTTAGAATCAATGCCGGACATGGGAAACACAAATATTCAGAGATGGCAAGCTCTTTCTCTGAGTCACATGAATTTGAAGAAACTGCTTAAATGCTCCATTCCATTAAGCCCCAGACAAGGTTTGGCCGTTTATTGGCAACAATGGTTGCATGCAGCCAAGTCTTGGATGAAGTCAAGACGTTCACTTCACAAACTTAAGTCGTGGCTTAGGTAGCGTGCGCATGAATAAAGATCATCGAATGAATTCGAATTTAAAAATACGTGGGTTCAAATTTAATTTTAATTTAATTTATTAAAAAAATTAATAATTTGAATTTAAGAAAATTTAAACTTGCAATGATCTAAATCTGAAATATCTCAAATTCAGAATAGTTTAAACTCAAAAAAACCTAAACTTGAACCTGAATTTAATACAAAAAAATAAATATGATGCAATTATAATTAAATAATTTTTATGAAGCAAAAACTTTAATTATTAATTTTATTTTAATATTCTTTTAATAATTTAATTAACTATTAAAAATTTAATTTATATTTTATATATGATGAAACTTGCTCATAAGTTGAGCTAAGCTACGGCTAAATTTTAAAAAAATCGCAAGTCCGAACCTACCAATTTAGGTCAAAATTATTGTTCATCATATAAAAATAACTTTATTAATATTTATATATTTTATAATTAAATTTAAATAAAAATATATATTATTTTAATTTAAAATTACTGTTCTAGATTGGACCGAATTGGGCTAGAATAAAAAATGAGAACTCAGGCCTAATTGCCCTTGAACATGTCTATATATAATAAAATAATAATTTATAAAAAAGTAAATCATATCATGAGCTTTGAAAATATTATTGATAAAGTATATCATCTATTCATCACATTTTTTTTAATTTAATTAGTTAAACTTATTGAATATTGAGGGCTTATGCATATTAATAATAAAATTTTAAGTGCTTTGAATATTATTCTTATTTTATTATGTAACAAAATGAAAAGATAAATTAAAAAATACAGACGTTCAAATTAACAACTAGACTTGTCTATCGGTTGAGCAGCTCGCCTAGCTCAACCGGCCTGACACGATCAAGCACGAGTCTTGGATTTTAAATTTCAAATAAGCTCGACCTGAAGCAATTTTTTAAAATAAAATAATATATTTTATTTAAATTTAATTGTAAAATATATAAATATTAATATAAAAATAACTTTTTAATATTATAGATAGTGATTTATGTTTAAATGGGTAGATCGAGCCAAATTTGACCCTGAGCTTAGAATTTAAAATTTTTTTAGGACGTTTGAGCCTTTGGAACCGAACAAAAATTTTTTTTATCGGACCGAATCAAATTTAAGCTTGGACTTAAAATTTAAAATTATATAAAAATTATTACATTTAACATAAAATAAAAGATAATATAAAATATATCCAAATCTACACTCTGAATAATCTAGACCTGAATTAACTTAAGTCCAAAAAAATTCGAATTTAAAATGATCTTATCTAAACCTACCAAATCCATCCAATTCTCACCTCTCCTCGTGAAACGTCTGTACCAACTAACAAGGTCAGCTCTTTAGAATTGCATCCATGCACAACGTCTAGAAATGTATTATTTCTCAAATTCTTCCTTTCTTGTTGGCATTCTCTAATTTGATGGTGGAAAAAAATTTTGAACCATGAGACCCACGTTCGGTATATTTCTACGCCCTGATGTTTTACCAAGTTGATGAAGTTAGGAAAAACTATGCGGTAGTCCTGCAATGGTCAGGCCATTTATATTATGTTTAAGGTAGGTTGAGATTATTCCTTCCATTACCGTGTTTATGCTATGATTCTTGAGTATCTTAATAAAATAAGTGCATG
>JAQSVH010000011.1:10123126-10136014 GCA_029448705.1 Adansonia digitata | reverse complement strand
AGAGAAAAGATGGGATTGATTTTTCTGTCATTGGGATATCGGGCTTAAGTATTTCAAGGAGGAGTTTGAGAAATTTGAAAGGCGAAAGCATAACATACTGATAGAAGAAAATTCGATGAAAGTTTGGTGATCGTCAGTGTCGCAATAGCGATAGATATAAGTTTTTAAGTTTCGGTTTTTAGGATTTTTCGTGATTAAAAAAAAAAGGGTTCATTTTTTCAATTTTTGCAAAATCAAAACACCTAAGGTTTAGAGCAAATTGGAAGGAACATTTGGATATAATACGGGAGCAGTCTATCGTTCCCGGCCACCGAATTTAGGCTTTAGTGTTTTTTAGAGAGAGAGAGAGAGAGAGGAGGGAATCATTATTTTTGATGCTAAGCTTAATAACAAAGTGTTTTCATTCTTTTAACAGTAAAACCCGCAACCAATATAAATATGAGAAAAATCTGACTTTTTTTTTTCAAGTATATATGGTTTTATAGTTAAAACTCTCCTGCCGCGATGCAGTGCCCATTCAAGTCCTTTTCAACCTAACTGTCCGCTACATCAAACATAAAGTGTTCTTCTTCCCCACCCTACTAAGCAGCGACTCTAACAATGACATGATTGACTGACATGGATACTCTCTTCTCGTTACACATGTTCTTCTGCTACTAAGACATTTTTAAGTTGATGTGATTCTCCACAGAGGTGTTGTCTGTTTACTGTTATGGTTTAATATTAATAATCTCAAATCTCTAACTACCCCATTTCCCCCGTTTCTGTATTCCCTGTTATGTTGCTCTTTCTTTCTTTCTGCGTTCTTTTGCACTTGCAATTAGGATAGGATTCTACATCTACTATGATAGAAACTGCAGTTTAAGAAAAGAAAACGATTGAAGGTAAATCATACTGGATTTCTATCATGTCATTTATGCAAACCTCAGGCATTGGAAAACGCAATTGGACATCATCCTATATCTCCTAGGATGTTACTAACTCACATCTCCAACCCCTTTACTTTTACAAACCCCAAATTCATCATTCACAAATCAAACTTTATTTTTAAACTAAAGCTAATATCACCAAAAACATTAATTCAATATATTTACACTGAAGAATCACAAGACATGGAAGGAAAACGAATCAAATGAATTCCAACTTTTCTTCAGCATCCACCATCCCATGGGAATCTTCAGGATGTTTGGCTTACCCTGCTACATCCAAACCATCCCATTTAAAATATCATCAGCAGCCTCAATTTAGTACTTAATAACTGACACACAAATGCTTCTGTAAAAGCCAAAATGTTTGCAGTTAATAATATATAAATTGTGATTTCAAAGTCTAAACGAGAATAACAAGTTAAAAAAGAAAAGAAGAACGAGGATAGAACCAACCTTCTAGAGGAGTTGATATTTTTCATCCTTTTGGTATCTTCCATTTTGGCTGATCCATTATTTTTTTCTTTAGCTACTGCTTCTCTCTTCGCTCGTTTAGACTCCACTTCCACGGCTCTTGAGAATGCTTCTACCTTCTTCATCAGGATCTGTAAACAAATACATCCATCTTTCAGTAACCCATCCAATAGTATCTAGAGGGAGAGAGAGAGAGAAAGAATTACATCCTCCAGGTGCTTCACCTTTATTTCTTCATCTTTAGCATTCAAACTGCTATCTTTAGCCCCACAAAACTTCCTTAGATTGATGACCTCTTTCTGAAGCCTATCATACAAAAATCCTGAAACCATATCTTCGGCGTTGCAATCGGCGTTTCCCCTGTTTTCTGTTTGTTCATTGCTACCTCCATTGTTTTTTATTTCAGCCGAATCTGTTGTATTACCATCTTTACGTATATTAGTGTCCTCATTTACCTTCATCTCTGCATTTTCCTTTTCATTACTATCAGCAACCTTACACCTAGAGGCCCACAAATTTTTTTTTAGCATAGTTTCTCCTGATGCACCCCTCTTTTTCAAGCTGCTAGCTTCTTTTATTCTGGTATTAGCATTGGCAATTTCAGTTTCTGCACTTGGCCGCTGCAATAGAGAAGTACTGATGGTGGAAGCCCTTGGCTGAGAGGTAGACCTTTTCCTTAGTCCATTGTTGCTTGTTAAAAACCCTAAGATGTTGCTGGACTTTTCGGGTTTTGGAGACCCACAAGATGCATTAGGATTAACCGATGAGAAACTTGATACATGTTTTAAGCCATCTTCCAAAATCTTGAGCCTTAGCTTGAACTTCTCCTGAACCATATTTAATTGAGCTTGAGAAATACTGTATTAAGATTCAAGGTGAAAGAAGGCAAAAGATTTAATCGAGCTATCTGGCCGACAAGTCAAATTTCACCTTAAGCTGTGCTTCTGCCTTAGCTGTTCTCTCTGACACAGCTAGTTTGTTCTTCAATCTTTGCATCTCTGCCTGTAAGTAAAGAAATTTAGTTCCATATAAAACAAGAAAAATGGAGAGTAATAATCAATGGTATCTTCACTATCATGTTCTGTTGATCAATAAGTTATGTTTGAGGCTAGCGGTTCTCAGGTTCATAATCCTTTTATTTTTGATCTTGTACCTGGTATATATGCATAGATTTTGGGTTGCACTTAAGGTGACCCGGAATTTTATCACCATTCATTTACATTTGTTTACTTAAGTAAAGCCAAGAATTTCCAGAGAAATTGGTTACGAAAGAATCACCTGCAGCAACCTTCTGTCCTCCAGCCATTGCTTGACAGGCATTACTTTGTCGTTCTCATCCTTCCACTCATTAGCCACCGCAGTCGCTACACGGTTTGCTGAAACTTTAACTCTTGCAAGCTCCCTCTCAAGTGTTCTTTTTTCCTCCTGAATAATTTGACTCATTACAGTTCATAAATATACGAGCAACAAACTAAGAACCAGAGTGTCTTAGTCTAGTAGAAAAGGTGATCAGCATGTAAGCATGGAATCAAGCATACATTAAGTTCAGAAATTTGTCGCTGATAGTCACGGATAGAATTAGCAGCAGCCCCACCAGCAAGAATGGCCTCTTCAAGTTCCCGAATGGTTTGGCTAAGTTTTTCAACCTCTAATACCTTTTGGCGATTGGTTTTCTCAAGGATTTTGTTCTCCTCCTGCATAAGGTACATGTTGATCGGTTAAAATTCTTCAATCCCTAATTAATAACCAAATGGAGAACACGGTAGATGTTAAACTTGCCTGACAAATCTCAATCTGTCTCCTTAACTCAAAGTTCTGGTTTTGAACCTCCTCAACTATTAAAGCCCTTTCTAAAGCACTTCGCAAAATCCTCTCTGCTTCAAGCAAAGCTGACTCTTTTGACTTCGTAAGACGTTCCAAAGCCCTCTTATCCTCGTGCAACACAGCAATCTGACTTGCCATAAAGAAAGTGGAAGTGGAGCGTGAGTCTAGTAACAATTTTTGGAGTAACTAATATTTCAAAGCTGTACAGAATTTCCCACAAAAGGCCACAACACAACCCTACCTCATTTTTATACATTTTAATCTCTGCCTCGAGAGGAGCAATGGCAGACTCAATAGAAACATCATCATTATCCTTTTGATTTGCATGCACTCTTCTAAGAGTTGCTTCCGCAGCAAATTGTGCAGCCACTGCATCTTTCTTCTCATTTGTCAGTTTCTTGATTTCAAGGTTCTACATGCAATAGGATTTCAGCACCATTAGTTAAACATAAAATGTACATCTACAGAATTCAATATCAAGAAATAAATTTCTCAGAGAAGAGAACTAGAGGCACCTTATGTTGAAGGATATTCTCAGTGACCCTATGTTTCTCATCCAACTTTTCTACTTCCCTCCGGAGCTGAAAAAAGAAATGAACAGTTTCGGCATTATGTTGACCTTACATCCTCTACTTTCAAATAATTCAACAGAGCTCTGTTGGAATTACAGTACTGAAACTATAGCATATATATGTATTCTTATTCGCTAAGTAGCTTTAGCACTTGAAACAATTTTTCTGATATAGCAGACAGCTCATTGCATGGTAAAAAGAATTGTCATGTGTGTATCAACTCAATGTCCAAAAGATAATTTTTTGAATTAAAAACTTTCAGAACCTCTTCTATGGCCTTATCCTTCAGCGCTTCAGTTGCTTTCAAAGCTTTGATTTCAGCCTGAGCTGCTGATAACGCCCGGTCTTTTTCTGGAATAATAATATTATAAATTGTTAGTGTTCATCCTTTCTTACCTCTTAATTCAGATCTAACTGCATATAAACATGTTTCAAAGTCAATGACACTAACATCGTGAAAATATGGAAGAAAGAAACCATTAAAACCAAACAATTTCAGTCAGAATTTTAAAGAAACCATTAAAACCAAACAATGTCAGTCACAATTTTCTTTTGGCCAATGTTGTCAGACGTGGTTTTTCGAGTTCTGTTCATCTGCGAGTATTGTGTACATTGATCCAACAGGATGCGTCCAACATAATAGCATAGAAAAGGAAAACATTTAAGCAATAGATATGGTCCCTGAATCCTCAGTCCCCAGTCCTAGATTTTCATTATCATGACTTTATGACACTAATTGATGCGTGTTTTATATGCCATGCAGGCGGTCTCTTGTTAAGCAGTCGATATAATCATAGTCAGGCGGATCATTAGCAATGGCTAAATATTTGATTTCTATATATCACTAAAAGCGAAGAAAAGATTACCGTAAGTTAAACTAGGACAAAAAAACATGATATAAAATTTCCAGATATAATCATTGACCAGTAAACTGAGAGACATATAACAATCATCTGATGCCAAAGCAGAAGCAAAAGCAAAACAACACCAGCATGGACGTGCGCTCTGTGTGTGTGTGTGTGTGTGTGTGAGAGAGAGAGAGAGAGAGAGAGAGTTGAAAAACCTTTGAGTTGGTTCTGCAATCGGGTGAGCTCTAACACAACAGGGTGAGGGTGAGCATGAGCAAGAGAGAGCTCTTCACCTCCAACTAACTCCTCATGATACACCATGTTAATTTTGTGTTTATGTTTTGGCGCTGGATAATGCAACCAACGACAGCAACAAAAACAACAACAACAACAACAAAAGACTTGGGTTTGTTAGGGAATAATATAAAGGGGATTTTGTTAAAGAAATTGAGAGAGTCCATCTCTTTAAGGAATTGACCGCAAAGAGAGGAAAGCTTCCCTCAATCTTAAGCAAATATTGAAAGCCACTTATTGTGAAGCCGGCCTAGCCGATTAATTGTTTCATTGTTTTAGACAGTTGCTTTCATTCTTTTATTATCATTATCATGACAATGATTTCAAATTTTAATTCCTTGATCTAAATGATAAACCATCAATTTGAGATTAAAACTTTTATTCTTATTCATTATGATAAACATGACTACTTTACTTTTATCTTTCTTTCCTTTTTTGTTTAATATGAAATGATGACTTTTTAGAGACCTTTAATCCGACTTTTTTTCCTTTTTCATATTTATGTGAATTAATTATAATATTAATTACCACCTTACTTAATCTCCATTTGTCTTTCCAAAAACTAAAACACTTAATTTCGCCAAATATACATGCACAAATACACTTGGACTATACGTATATATATATGTTATACGCTATTAAGTTTATGTATTTGTTGGTGGTACCATTGTGCAAAGTTAGTGTATGACAGATAAATCTCAAAAAACTAGGTCAATAATAGGGAGACAAATCGAAGAATTAATGGGTTCATTTTATAAATTGCAATGCTTGGTTGTCACCTTTTCAACATTGGGTATAATTAATTATAAAATCCAGGCGTGGAGCAAAGGTACCCCCATGCCCATGAGTAGTACTACTTTATGGGTCCCTTCCCAATCCCAACGATGATATATGCAACTATAATATTATATAAATAATATTATATTTAGCAGAATCAGCCTTTGAATACCTACTTGGTAATTACATTTAATTTAATTTAATTTACAGAAAATATGATGCTGTATCATTGGGATTATCCCAAACATGCTAGCATATATATAGATGTATATTTCAGTTTTTGATCGTGTGATGATTAATTTTAATTTTTCTTCAAATTTTTGCTATTGATTCTTCAAAAAAAATATTGTTTCTCCTTTTGCCCAGGTTTCTTATTACTTGTTCCATTTATGTTGGAGCAAAGAAAGTATTAAGTCCTGGCTAACAAAATCGATTGATTCAATTAGACTAGATAAACATAGGAGAGAAGAGAGTCGTTGAGACTTTAGCCCGTGTCACGTCATGGTCCGTCCTACGTTGATGGAAAGCTACTCCTTCGGAGTAATTGGATTCCTTAAGCGCTAAATATTGCTGAAACCAAGGCCTTGTTCGTGCTTAGTGGAAGGCACTCAAACATACAGTTTGAACTGAATTGAATTGAAACCAAGTTAATGAGGTATTGATGACCCTCAACTGAAAATGATAATAAAAGTGGCTTCAATCAAAAATCACTACATACATACATACATACATACATACATACTATAATCCTTCATCTATCTCATCTCATCTCATCTTTGCTTATGAGTGTGATTGATGATGATCGAATACATATTACTATTATTAAGTGTAAAGAAAACTACAAGGAGCTCCAGCTGTTATTAGGCTTTACGCGCATAAGCCATTTGGAGATTGTTAAGATATTACGTGGTGATTAGATTTAGACAGGCGACAAAGGGAAGACTCCACCGTCCCCACCAACACCCCAAAAACCCTTTAAAGTAGAGAAAAGACCATAACCTTGCTTAATATAAAGAGGCTTTTTTATTAAGATAAAGGGGTTTTGATGTTAATCATAGCTTTAATTGAATTCTCCACTAATCTTGCTTTGAAAGTGATGTCAATTGCGATCAAGCTAAGCTTCGAGACGTCTTTTCTTTTTCTATTGTTTCTGATAGGTTTGAGTTGGTAAATTATTTGTGTGATTAGTTTGGGTTGAGAATTGAGACAGTTCCTGCCCTAACGTTTTTTCTAGGGCTTTAGGCCTTTCTGTCATATCAAGATCAGATCTTAACGGGAATTAGGGCATCCATCCCGTCCATCCACACACCTGCCTCTCCCTTTCTCTAAAAAATTGAAGCCCATTATTGTTTATGATTTAGAGGTTCCACATTAGGCAGTTCTTCTGGGCCTTCCCATTTTTGTGTTCTGCAGCCCATTCGGTTGTCCATCTAAAAGAGAGGATTTTTACAGCCCAGCATCTAAAAGGAAAGGCTTGTTGGCTGCTGCTATCGGTTTGGAGGGCGATCAAGCACTGACTGAGGCCCCATGTCCCCATTGAGGGATTCCGGGGCTATGAAGAAGTATGTCATGTTTTTGGCGAGTGGTATTTTAGTTTCATCTTTTGCATTGAAAGGCCTGAGTTGACAAATATGCTCAAAGGCATATATACATACATATATATATATATATAGTTATGAGGACCAATATATAAAGTTTTTCCAATTACTTGATCCCTAATTTAGCTATTTTAAAATTCAAAGAAATTATCAGCTATATTGCAGCCTATATATATATATATATATAGAGAGAGAGAGAGAGAGAGAGAGAGAGTTTTGTTGATGAGAATGGCTGGCAACCGCCGTAGTGTTTTCTTAGAAAAGGTTAATTATGAAGGAATAAGAAAAAAGGGCTGAAGAGGGGGGAATAATTTGATTCATATGGAGTAGGCACTTGGACTTGGTTGACCAACCTCCAAAAGTTTCATAAAATGGGCAGCCAGATACGTTACAAATTGCCCTACAAAGTTATCCTTTTCATTAGCGTAGCGAACATCCAATATAAAAATCAATATATAAGAAAAAAGAATGACTCAGTTTTCTTCTTTCATCATCTAAGCTTTTCAAGGGAACTCATAAATGCGTATCAGAAAAATATAAGAAAAAGTAAGATATGCCTTTCCTTTCCTAAGTAGTAATCTAATCTAATTTTATTATCAATCAGAAAGCAGCGGCCACTCGATTGATTAGTGTTGAGAGGGACAAAGCAACCGCCCAATCCTACAAGCGGACAAAGCATATATTCCAAACCCAATACCAGTCCTTCATCCTAGTACTGTAATCACAATTAATGACTAACCTGCCCTTCCCCTCCTACTTCACTCTATCCAATTCGCCCCCCCTCTTTTTTTAGTTTTCCTTTTCCATACCAAAAATGGATTTTCTTTAACTTTCTACCAATATTTCTGCAACTTTTCACCATCTCTTGGTCTTGGGAAAAAGTAAAAACACTAATAATAAAGGGAAAGAATGATAGGATTGAAGAGCTAAGTTTCAATTTCAACAATAGAAAGATGCAGAATTTGATTAAAAAATGTAACATTTTTTTTCCTTCTTTTTTTTTTCTTTTGTGAAGATAGATTATTTAGATTTGCATATTATACCCAAAAAAAAAAGTTGTCTACAAACGAGAATTGAATTTAGACCTTAAATACAAAGGACTGAATTATTATCAACTTAATGGATCACTTGCATCCAAAGTGTAACACTTTAACTAACTGATTTTGGGTTTTTATGGAACGCTGCACTGAGTGAAGATGCCTCGGTAGGATGTGGGACTAGTGAAACTGTTTTTGGGTTTAATAGGAATGGCATTGGCTGGACAAAACGAGGAGGCTATAAATGTAATTAGAGAAAAAGAGCCAAAATCAAAGTAAGATTGTTTAGGAAACAAGAAGAATCTCCCCAAGAAAAATAAGACACAAGGAGAAAGCAAGGTTTAAAAAAGTCTGAAAACCAGCAATGCGTCTCTTCTCCTCTCCTACATACATCATATAATATGATACATTTCTTTAAGGGAGGCAAATAACCATTGTTACTCGTTTCTCCTATAATCGGGCTAGTTTTCTCCTTCCTTCTTTCGTTTTTATTGTTTAGCAGAGAAGGCAATGGATATCCAACAAAAGCTGATCCAATACAGGTATCATTTCACCATAGCAATCCTTGCCTCATTCATGATCGCCTTTCTATCATATCTAGCCCCTAGTCTACTCACGATTCTCACCTTCTTTTGGCCTCTTTTCGCTTCTACAACTGTATTATTGGTGGCAATAATGGCTTTTGGTGGTCTTTCACAGTTAGCAACTGAAGCTCATGGTGAAAAGGCAGGTGAAGGCCTGTTGGACTACGTTGCAGCCCAGCCAGAGCATACAGATCAGGAACCTCAGGAATTTGAGTAAACAAAGTCAGGGTCGGGTTTCTTTCTCGTTTAAATTGGGCAATGATATAGCATATCTTTAACTAGTTCACTGCATATAGAATAGCTGTAATCTTCTTCCTTCCCTTTCAAAAAATGTGAGAGCAACTACGATGTCCCTGGATATTGTATGTTTCGGAATAACGATGTACATGAAGTTGGCTTCTCTGTATGTGTTCTTCGGTAATCTGTTATACCAACCTCTAATTTGCAATTAAAAGAAATTAAAAAGGCCTCTATAGTCATCATTAATCCTCTCTACTGTTCTGTTTTTATACAGCCCCCACCCCCCCCCCACAAAAAAAAATTCTGGTCTGGTGCTGGAATAGGTGATAGATTCTTCAATTATTTTGCTCGTCCATGGATATTTTTCATTTACGAGTTCAATTGGAGTAACATGTATTCTGCCAAAACCCTATGCAGTACTCAACTTTACGTCGGTAATTCTGATTCCATTTCTGTTTGATGCTACCTCATATGCATAATCCGTACAAATCCAATCCATTCTCCTCTCTAATCTCCTCTATCAATTAAGAACCTTCGAAAGTGAAGACCCGACCAGCCTAACCTTCTTTTTGCTTTAATCTACATGGAAGTACAATTCAGCATCATTATGTAAAAGTTCCCCGTTTAACTCTCCCATTTGACATTCTCCCTGTAAATTAACCAAGTGAGGATATTATCTTTGAATGAATTAGCAAACTCCTAAAGCGTTTAAGCTAAGTATCAAATTTATACCCATCAAAGATATGATTTGTTCATGTTAATTCTCCCCGCCAAAGCCAACACACACACACAAACGCAGATATATTTATGCACAATGGACTCAGTTAAACTCCAGCAGACAAATTTCTGGTTTACTACCAAGAATTTTAATCTAGTAGCTAGGTCACACACAAGAGGTAATCTTCTTTGTATCCCAAACTCGAACTTCATCTGGGAAGGAGATATCGCAAAACTTGATTGCTCCTTTCTATATGAGCAAATATAAATAGTTTAGCTACAACTGTATTGCTCCTTAATATGTAGCTGTAACAATGCTTTGGAAATTGAAACAACTCTTTAATGTTAAAGAACCTCACACACTTGTGGAATATTTGACCAATACGCTGATAATTACCGCGCTAGGTAATTAGAGAAGGGTTTGAGTCATTAGTTGTATCAAATTTCTGCTCTGGATGATTAGGGCGAAATCAGATCCCCTGCAGTCAAAGTTCCCGAGTGATCAACATCAAGAGTTTTGAACCTCTCCATTAATAGCAAAATGTCTTCCTGGCAAATCTTTCCCATTTCCTTCAATTTATATAAAATGAACTCCGCAGCACTGTGACAGAGGGAACTGACAAGAAATAAGCATAATATGAAAGTTGAGCCTAGCTAACAAGAAAGAGGCATCATATGAAAGCAAACAAAAAATCAATATTTATGTTGTGTATGATTAGAAATTTTATGATGCAAACCAGAGTTACCTACCTTACCACTTCATCGTGATCCAGATCTGCCGCCTCAAGGTCTGATGATGTTAGTTTTCTAGTTAGAACCCATTTAACCAGTGATTTTTGCCTTCTCTCAGTGTATAGCTCTGCCAGATACAGAAAGAACTGAGCTAAGCAAACCGTACTGCTCAGTATCCACAAAACAGCGAACATGCGTCCTACTCCTGTTGAAAAGCTTTTATCGCCATAGCCAAGAGTAGTGATTGTGGAACAGACACAATAAAAGGCATCAATGAATTCCATTCCTTCAACCAGCAATAAGAAGCTGATTCCTGCAATTATAAACACCAAAAATAGCAATGAAGTTATCAGAAATTTATATTTGACTTTGTTGGTTTCAACCTCCATAAGAATCTGAGCTGCATTAAACTTTTCCTTCATGTGCATGGCTCTAACCAAGAGAATTTCCTGCTTTTCTGCAATGTAATCTGCTGCTTTACTTAGAAATAGGCCAACAAGAGCCATGCCGGTGAAGACATAAATGCAGGCAAGTATCTTTGCCAACGAGCTACGGGGTACAAGATCTCCGTATCCAACTGTGGTCATTGTCACAACACAGAAGTAAATAGCATCTAGGATCCCATTCGTTTTCTTACCATCAATCTGATTCCTGATGATGAAAAACCAAAGGGTGCCTACACCTAGGTAGGAAGCCAACAATAACAGCACATACTTGAACCTAAATTCTTGTGCTGCAACTGCTGGTTCAAGGTTTATAAGAGACTGGACCTTCTCTTGCTCTTGCTCTTGAGAGCCTTTCTTTGAAGGAGCCCTTGGACGGTGCTGAGTTTTTCTTCTCTGAGTGGCCCTTGTCTCGTTGAGATATAGTGAAGAATCATTCATAGCCGAAAGCAAAGACTGGCTAGCATCATCATCATCAGCCATCAGAATCTTTAGCAAAGTTACATATATCTCAAGAAGTCCTGCGGAATGTAAATTGTGAAGAGTATCTTTTTTTTCTATTAATTTTTTATGAATAAATTTTTGAATGGTTAATTTGCACTAACAAGGGGCTAAATTGTGCCGAACTTGAAGTCAGTATTAACTATGATACATTAGCTAGTAGTTTTTGTGGTTTTAGATGGATAAATAAACACCTAAACAAACTGAACAAAACCTAATTAAATGGCTGACAAGTTAACTAGTCCATAGATGTTTGGCAAAGCAATTGGAAGTCAAATTTTCACGTATAGCAATTTCTGTTGCAGGCACTTGCTGAATCTAGAGAACAGGTACAGGAATTGGCATTCTGCGGGCACCTGTTCAAACATGGAAGCTATGAATTAACAATTTGAACAAAAATTTTGGATTCTGATTCATTAGACAGTCTATCATATTCATACAAGATTGATAAAAAAGCATGGGGAAGGATTTACGCATGAATTCTATTTCTAGCCAGTGAAAACAGAAAGAGAAGCCTGTATCTCGATTGAGAACTAGAAAGATGAACAAAACTTTAACCATGCATTGCCAATTGAATCTTAAAAAAAAAAAAGAAAAAGCAATCGAAGGAAAAGTAAGGAAAGGATAGCGTATAGATTGGTTTTTAGAGGAAAAGGTGATATTACAAGTTACAACATGGAAAATAAAAGAAGCCATAAGAATAGAAGATCCTGAAAGATGGGAATAGGAGCAGTGTCTAACGCTTAGAACAGGAGAAAAAACAGGAACATGGCTCAAAATCCACAGGGATTAGTTTCTCTAATTGGATTTTTGAATTAATGGACAATAACAAAACTGATTTGGAATTAGTCAGACTAGACTTAGCGTTCGAAGTTCCAATCAAAATCTTCAATTTGTCATTGACAATTAATTAAACCTTCACTAGTAATATAATAATCTTTTTAAAGAGTATTTGTCCCCCTAGGCCTAGGTTTTAGGCCTATATAAAATTTATTAATACGATTTGTTTAATCTAAAAACACGCACTGAAATTGAAATATTAAATCTTCTATCAAAAACAAAATTTTTTAAATAATAATAATAAAATCCTAGTCTTTCTAATGTTTTCTTTTTATTTTTATTTGATAATAATAAAATGAAGTTCTCTCAAATTGAATTAAGATTTGAAGGTTGTTATAGCTACACATATATTTGGCGACCGCCAGGAATGAAGAACCATTGTCGATCGCCTCTTAATCCCTGATACATCTGACGGCGTATTAATTGCGGAGTTGACTTCTACTGAAAGGGCGGCCGACCTGTCAGCCGACCATTAGACAAG
>JAQSVH010000011.1:10102492-10112492 GCA_029448705.1 Adansonia digitata | reverse complement strand
TGAGGGACAACGCTTCGTATTGCATGCATCAATCAAGCAAAACTAAGAATCCCATACGACATTTTCAAATTAATAAATAGCATTGATTGCTTTGAATTTTATTGCTTCATGTGTTAATTGTTTTTAGCGTTAGGTTTTAATTTGTCTAATTATAATTTATAAGTATAATTGGATCGAGTGACTCCTTGGGGTGTACTCGTGTCTTTTCGTGTATGACCTCAACAAGCATTATTGAGTTGCGTGTTTTGGATACCTTGCTCATATTCAATAATTTCAAATGCCTTCTCGCCTAAGGTTTCACCCCCTTAACCTTAAATCAAGGGCTGCTTAATATAATCTATATAGTTACTATATATATGTATATATATGTGTGTGTCTGTGTGTGTGTGTGTGTTTTAATTTATTTCTTTCTTAAATGATTTTTTTTTGAGGGAAAAAAAAAAGCTAGAGAAAGGGAATTTCCAAGCTTTTCCAAAAAATCCTCTTATATTCATGTTTTAAGGAAGAGTTTGATGCAATTCTCATTACATTCTGTCATATTTTGGCTAAAATTAATACTTAATGAGCTTTTGAATTTTCTATATTTATATGAAAGTTTTTATATTTTTATTTTATTCAAATAAACCTTTCATCTTTAATTTATACTTAAACAAGTTTTTATTGTAAACAAAATATTGACTTTTATTATAGTTAATACTAGATGAATTTTTTTCTCCACGTGTAAGCCGAAGTGGTCTGATGACATAGCTGAAAATTTTAAAAAAATGTTGATAAATAAAAAAAATTAATTTAGGTGTAAATGAAAGATTAAAATTTATTTAAATACAAATTAAAAATTAATTAAAATTTATTTAAATATAATAAAATTATAAACAAAAAAGCAAAAAAAAAAGGTAAATTTCAGATTTTTTTTATCGTAACCCCTATTTAATAAACTAGAATAGGAGTAGGGTATAGGAAGACAAGTACTTATTTTCCGGCAATATGGATGTAATTAATGAGTTGGTTTCAACAATAACCGGTAATTACAAGCAAGAAGTGGAATCCTTCATATTCCCTTCTTTTTTTTTTTTTAATTTATATAAATAGTCCTTCACATTATTGATGGAGGTAGCGCATGGTTATCAACACCGATGTGGCCTGCATTCATCGGTCTCTCCGTGACAGGTTTGTCTTGCCAATTATGTGATATCCAAGGTACAGTATAAGCCAGTTAGGCCTACAAACGTGATGTTTAGAGCATGTGATAGATCAATTGTTGTTACATGTGAGGAGATATCAGAGTGATGATCAAGCAAATCTCTCATCTATTACATTTGAAAGCATCTTGGACACATAAACTTTACAAAAGATTTTTCCACCTATTGTTAATTAATGTTTTTTTGTTTGATGTTCATCCTAAAATTTGTCATGGTATGGTATTAAAGCTAGGTCAAATAAATCTCACATGTAATAAAATAAGAGCAATTTGAATAAACAAGTATAACAAGTGTCTTTTCATCTATTACCAACATATATATATATATATATGATTAATAATTGGTCACAATAATAAGCTTTTTTATATGTACAATCTATAAACAATAAGTTAAAGTAAAGCCCATATTCTTACTATTTATGGGATTTTCTAATTTTTGGGGTCATGTGTCCTAAGTTGAGCGGTTATTTTTATTTTTAAATTTTTTAATCTTAATATTCTAACCACAAATATCCAAAAAAATCATTAATACATCAATAAAATTGCTACTATTTATGGGATTTTCTAATTTTTGCAAAATGTGTTGCAAGCTTATTGCTTATTTATTTTTATTTTTATTTTTTTTACTCATAAATATTAAAAAAATCATTAACATATATGGTTGCCCAATTTTGTTTACGGGTTGCATTGCACGCTGATTGATTGTTCATTAATTTTTAATATTTTTAATCCCAAATTTTAGAACTTTTTAATACCGAATATTCGAAAAAATTATTAACACTAAAAATTGAAAAAAAAAAGTCATTCATAATATCAGCAACAAAAATAATAAAGCCATTCAAATAATAAAAATTCTTTCTGGGTTTAAGAGATATACGTCTTTTTCTTAGAAAAAATTAAAAAAAAAAAAAAAACAGAAAGAAAGTCGACATCAAAAGGTATCCGTTTAATTTGATGAATTGTGGCCCTGATTTTTTTTTTTTTGGTTATTTGCTTAATTTTAACTTTTTAGATAAGAATGCAATTATTTTAGTTTTTTATTTACTTTTTAATAATTATAGATATTTTATTTTTGTAATTATTTAATTAATTTAGTAAATAATAATTAAAAATTTTAATAAAAATAAATAATTTTTACATATTTAATTTTTATAATTAAAATAAATCATTATATTAAAATGAAAAATGTTGTCCAATGAGGCTTTCACTTCTTTTTTCTCCTCTGCTTGCTTGGGTTTTGTATAAAGGAAATACGTTATGATTTCCATAATTATTTAATTAATTTAGTAAATAATAGATTAGAAATAATGAAAATATTCTCTTTTCATTTTTAATTTTAGTATAGGATCACGTACTTTTGTTAATGCAACGATAATAAACAAATGGTTAGTAGCCCATTAGCTGAAGGTCGTGATGGATTGTTTGCAAAACAAAGAAAGTTAGAAAGTATCGGTTTGTATTCTGAAATATATTCTGATGCTTAAGAAAAAGGATAATAAGTCAAATAGAATAAGATCAATTATCGTACCTCTGATTAGTCGCTTTCACCTTTATATAAATAGCTTCTACCAACTGTTTTGATGCATCTTTACTTCTTCTGAGGATATAGATGTGATAAATATCAGCTTGTCGTCTCCTTAGGTAAGTCTTATTTCTTTGATAAGCAAATTATTTGCTCATGAAATTTACCAGGAGTATAACAATTTTTAATTCCTTAAGCAAATTTTTTTTTTTAAAACAATCCCACTTTAACAAAATCTCCTCTTTGTTTAAATTAATTTTATGCAATAATATAAAAGTAATTCTCCCATTGATTGTTAATTGAGGGATAATTTAGTGAAAAGGTAAATTGGAGCACAAACATTTAGAAGGTAATATTGGTAATAATTCATCAATTGGAGGACAAAACTATTTACCTTAAAAACAAATTTCAAACGACAAAGGTTCAACACTTGCATCCTAACGTGTGTGTTTATATATAAAGCGTTAAAACATTATTTTTATTGAGCAGTAGAAGACAAGTAGAATAACTTGAATTAAAAGACATGGACTTATTAGTTATATTTTAAATATAGTCCTATCATATAATATGATGACACTTAAAGAAATATTATGCAAGTATCTTGGTCGACGGGGTTGTGCCAAATTATTAATTTATTACATTTTAGTACTCGTATATCTTTTCGGTACGTAGGTTGGGCCAAAATTATAAGTGGATTTTGGTTGGGCTCAATCGGCAAGTACATGCAAAATGAAAGAAAAAAAAA
The DNA here is from genome assembly GCA_029448705.1 of Adansonia digitata. Lineage (NCBI taxonomy): Eukaryota > Viridiplantae > Streptophyta > Magnoliopsida > Malvales > Malvaceae > Adansonia > Adansonia digitata. The sequence continues at coordinate 10,109,027 of JAQSVH010000011.1, read as the reverse complement.
GAAAAAAGGTTTTTTCGTTCGTAGCAAAATGGAAATCAAGCTTTAGACATGTAAGAGTAAGATGGATGAAATCAATGTAGTTAAAGTGAAAATGACATGAAATTGAAGGATGAGGAACAAACTTCAAAAGTCAAATGGTTATGGATTGGTCCATCCTTATCCCTGCCAAAAATCTACCAACGATGCAGAAGCCGATCGATCAAGGTGCATATACAAATACAGTCGCCCAAAATGTGGCAGTTCTTATGTTGTGGTCATTTATTTATGTCCCAAATTAAATTAAGGCTATATATGGGGTTTCACCCTTGTCGGTGGGTGGGGGCCTTGCACCTCCGTGAAGACATGCATCACAACCACCGTCTCATCTCCTGGTATCGCAGAACAAACTCAGAATTCAGCGGTGGTTTGAACCTCTTTTAGAAATTTCGTTTACCCCCTCTTCTTAAAATTAAGAAAACAAAAAAGCCTTGAAAAATTTTCAAAGGGATTATGTTAGGGTTTACTATTAAAGGAAGCATTTGTGTTTAAATGCAATAAAAATCATTAAGTAGCTATATATTGTATATAAATTAATTATATATGGAATTAATAAAGGGATAAGTAAGAGTAGCAAGACAAGACAAGTCATTAACTATTAGTAGTGGAAGTTGTCAAGACTCCATAAGCAGTAATGTAGCATTAGTTTCAAGGTTCCTAATGATCTGCTTTGCTGCTTTCTTCGAAATTCAGAGTCTTTGCTGCATTGCATGCGTTAACTTTAATGAAATTGTTTTCATGCGATGGGCACGGAAGCATTGTCTTCATAAACTGCATTTATTGTGATTTTTATTTTCTATAAAGTATTTTAAATTCATTTATCCCAGAGATTGAAACTTGTAATTTAGGGCATGCATTTTGTGGCAGTGTCAAGTCACTGATATGAGGCTGGGAATGTTTGCATGCGTGCGATGCGTTGCGGTGCGAGTTCTTCACCTTCACAACTTTAACCTACATTTTGAGGCAAGGAGGCTGCTCTAAAACCAGCCAAATTAAAACAGCCACTCCCATAATCATTTAATTGATTAAGATAATTTTGTTAACGTATAACTTAAAGATACTTTATTAAGATTATTACATGCATAATATTTTTATCCAATATATTAAAAGTAATAAATAAAATTATCAATTTTTACATTTAATATAATTTTATTATTAATAAATCTTAAAAATTATCCTAAATACATATATTAGCAAAGTTTGTAATTAACGATAATTATTAAAGGACTTAGAAAGCCTACTTAATTTCCTGCCGCGCGAGTATCTCAAAGATTGTTTGACTAAGCACATTAATTAATGTTGCAGTTGCGCATCTTAAGCCTTCCGCTTCAGAAATCCTGATTTTTCGTTCGGCTGCCCCCAACTCTCAGTCTTGGAAATAGTGTTGTAGGCTTCTCCCAGCTTCCACTTTTTGCCATCAGCTACGTACACATGCAATTAAAGTTTCTTTCAGTTTAATTTGTTTATATATAGCTGCGTGTTCCGTTGCATGTCTAGTCTCGAATTAAAAGTGGTCCTCCGACACCAGCAGCTAATCATTAAGTACTGCGTTAAGCCTATGAGATTTGTTAACCAATGTTTTAAAGTTATTTTAAATATTATTTTTGTTATATTATATAATAATGTTTTTATTTAATATATTAAAATAATAAATAAAATATTTATTATGCATTATTTAATATGATATTGTAGTAATAATAAAATTTAAAAAAATACTCTAAACATCCGTTAGCAAAAATTATACATATTTATATATATATATATTATGAGAACATAAATATAAATTAAAAAAATTAGGTTCCCTCGACCACACGTGGTATCTAGCTAGCAGCCCAAGAGAGGGAGGGCAATCTGGTAATAGTGAACCCCATTTGCAGTATGTTGGTATTATAAATACTTATGCAGCTGAGCTCCCTTAGCTCCGCGGCTGATCTTCCTCTTCCTCTTCCATGCCATGCCATGAGATTTGTTTTGCTTTCCTCTGCTGCATGTTGGGTCCGGTCCTCAAAGTAGAAGAAGAAACACAACATACACGTATAATTATTAAAGCTCGCTTCATTTTCTATCTCACCTTCCTCCTTGTTAATCTACAACTACAAGTTTTTTCCTATCGATCGATCTGTCCATCGATAACTGCATATATTCCTAGCTAGCTATTTAGCTGAAAGGTTAAACCATTAATCCTTCAGTTCCATTTCTTTTAATTAGCTAGCCAGTTTGACGATCAAACGCATACAAGTGGAGCGTATTGCTTTCATATCAATTAATTTTTTGGGCTTTGGTAGCAGATTAAGAGCTAGGCAGGGTGATAATGGTGCCTGCGCTGGGAAGCCTCAAGGAGAAAAGACTTGGCAATGGCATAACATTTTTGGCTATGCTTTTGTCTTTGCTGTTACTACTCTTCTTCGGTAACCTGCATCTCTCTCTCTCTCTCTCTGTGTTCATCCCTACCTCCTCCCTTATAAACGTTAAGATATTCTGAAGTCTTCTTTCCTGATGTATATTGTACATAAATAAATAAACATATATATTATATCGTATTGAGCTAATTATCTGTGGTAAATAAAATGTAGTATAATATAATTAATTTATGTAGTCATTTAAAATGTGATATTCAATTATTCAATAGTTTATGGATTTAATCTTCATACTTACAATTCTGATTTCTTTTGTAAAGAACATAAAAAAAAAAGGCTTTTTTATTTTTATTGCTAGCTTCTCGAAAAATATTATATATACTTACTAAAATCATAAAATTTTTAACTTAAAAAATATCACATTATTTATTTTTAAAATTATTCAAATATATTTTAAGTTTTAAAAAATATGGTTAAGCAATGTTTTTTAAAAATTGTTGTTAAACGTTCTCTTACCACTCCCTCTAAAATCACCATGCTTGCATGTATTACGTACATGCAATCAAGCTAATTAATTTATGTACCTGTAGTTTCCTTTGATTTGCCATTTTTGGTCCTATGGAGAACAAATGATTTTCATTCACAGATACAATATTATATCAGTATTTTGATCAATTGTTGACGAAATCATTATTATAAGTTATATGTAATATTAATGAATTGACTAATGCAGTGGAGGAGTCAATTCAAGATGAGGAAGCGGTGAGTCAAGGAAGCATTAAAAAGATAGTATTTTCCAAGAAAAACAGTTCTGCCTTTGTTCGGAAGCTTCAGCAGTCCACTGGTATAGAATCTGTCCTTTGACCTTTGTATTCTGTCACCTCCCTCATCATCATGTTCTAACATTAACTACCCTTGTGGTTCCACAAACCTTCATTAGGGTATAATTTATTTCTTCTCAAACCTCAATTACTAGTTATTAATTAGACGACATGCTTTTTTTTTTTTTTTTTGCTAATCTAAGCCTTCAGTTTGAGGATATATAAATAAATACATATCAACAAATTTTTAATGACAGCTTTTTTTACATTATTATTATTTTTATTTTTTTGGTGTGAACATTATTATTTATTATTATAATAAATGTAATGTATTGAAAATAATTAGATAAAATAAACAAAGATATACCACACAATTAGTGCACATTGTTTGTTGACTATGCATCCATGCATATGCCAACACGGCACTTGTCATTCATCGAAATTGTTTGTAAGCCTCTTTTTTTTCTTTTTTTTGCCTTTTTATTTTCATGGTGAAATTTAGATGAATGATTATATTCTAACATAATTTTTGGAACCTGATGCACTTAGGCGGTGACGCTAATCGAATTGGCACGGCATGCTCAAAAGATGACATTGTGATATTCCAAGGCTCAACGGCACCGCTTCCCAATGGAATTCCATCGTATACGGTTCAAATTCTGAACGTCTGCGTATCAGGTTGTAGTATATCCAACATTCACGTCAGTTGTGGATGGTTTAGTTCAGTCAGGTTGATCAATCCCACAGTATTCAGGCGACTCTACTATGACGATTGCCTAGTAAATGATGGGGAGCCTCTTGGCCCCGGAGAATGCCTCTCCTTCGAATATGCCAATAGCTTTAGCTACCCTCTCTCAGTCTCATCCGTTGCCTGCTGCTGACTCAGCCACATTACGACTACTGCCTGCCTCATGAGCCATGACTCAGTCTAACCTATATATACATATATATAATGCAGGTTGATACTGTATAATTAATGTTTTCTACTTAGTATTAGGTTATCTCATATATTGTATTAAGAGACAAAGGCCAAAGGGGTTTTGACAGTTAAGCCATCAGTGCCTGTTATCGCTTGCTACATTTGATTGAACTGGTTTCTGTTTTTCCACGGGTGATCGATGCTCTTTGTTCAAATAGGTAATACAGTAATAAAGTTAACTTAGTCATTGGATGAAAAAAGTAGTATAATCAAACGTTGGATTTCCCTTCCCCTGCACTGTTAACGGCTGAGGATTAAAAACGTTTCTCCAAAAGATTTTTTTTTTCAAATGTAATGGCACCACATAACTAACTGGGCAGAAATAATGTCAAGGGCCTCCAACTCTGGGCCTTTTTTCCACAGGCATGAAGGGGAAAATGACGTCGGCTGTAAAGGTAAATGTTAGTGTTAAATCGTACAGGCCGACGCGTATCCTATCTCTGACCAGGCATACCCAACCAAAATTCCGGCAAGCAAGCCTAGGCTAGAAAGACATGGCGATCTTGGAATAAAGGTTTGAGGAAGAATTCATCCCAATAAAAGATAACTTGCAATAATACGATTTCATTAATTCAACCTAGGCTAGAAAGATCTTCATTCTTAGAAAATTTAATATATATATATATACACACACACTCGCGCACACACTAGACGATCTTGAGAGGATAAAATAAGGTTATTCTAAAGGAACAATCACAAAAGGAAAAGTTTGCAAAGCCAGGAGAAACGAACCTCACAAGCTGAGAACTGTCAAACTAATATCCATAACTGAAAGTTAAATAGGTTACTCCAACCATGGCTGAAAGTATTTGGGAAACGATATAGATACTGCCCCCTATAATCACCAAAACTAGTAACTAATACATTTACTCTAAACATAATATATTCACTGATTCTTTTAGTACCTATCCTGTCACTAGCGCAGGACCCTTTTCAATAGAAATATTAAGTTGCTATCCACTGAAACTGAGATTATTTATTTGCAGCTCTAATGTTGATAAGTTGGAAACTAGGAAAGTGTGTGACCCCAAGGAGTTCATTACTCTTGTCTTGACTTCAGTGCTTCTATCGGTAATAATGTAATGAACAACATTTCCGGAATTCAGATCTAGTGATTCAACAACTCCTGGTAGTACAGATGACTTGGTCCTTGAAGATTTTTAATCCCTGTTTTAACACCTTATATGCCAAGACAAGATCCAAGGTAGACGACAATCTTAACATTTTTACTGATGTTCGTCTCTATTTGTAGGTAATACTTATACAGGATGACGCCCTGACTTTTGATGAGATAAGTAAATAATTGCTTGAATGGACGCCTTGCAGGAGTTCGATGAGATTGCCTATGACTCGCCACATAATGAAACCATATGTGAGAACAATAAACAATCGATCAATGAGCTTGGACTCAGTTCTCATAGCAAGAAGTGCAAAAGTTCAGATTGCTACCAGAATTCCGATGAAGCCAGCTCCATGTCACGGACGGTCATAGATCAGATGAAAATACAGGCTCATCATATCAAAAGCAAATCCATTATAAACCTTTCTTAATTGCTTGGTAGCATTCAGTTGAGCATTTCATTTATCTGTTCCGAATATTTTTCAACTTATCTTTTCTCCTTTGCCCCTCCTTTTTGGCAGATTAGGTCATAGTTTTGGTTTGAGTTAAAGTTGTCAGCTCCAGGTGTATATGGAATGCTTTAAGCGCATCAATAAGGGGTAGAAATTTGCGAAGTTAAATCTTTGTTGCTAATGCGCTATGTTGTGAGCTACAAACAATGTGATGTCAATGAAATGTAATATAATTTTCGTCTCAATGTTTACAGAACGAAGTACTTTGCCAGATTATGAGTGTTCTGTATTTGATGATTGAAGCTCAAAATAAAAAATATACGGTCAAAAGGAAATAGCTCAAAAATATTTAGCATTGGCAAGAGGAAGAGGTCAAGCAATTTCCTCGCCTGAGGCCCCAAAGCAACTCCACAGTAGGCTGAATTCCCGGGGGACTGGAGGGTGCATGTTTTAATGTTTTCATTCTCCATTTTCTGGATAGTGTATGAAACAGTGTGAAGCAATTCTAACTATTGGAGCCCTTACATTACATGAGACCAGAACTGTAAAATGCAACCGGACAACCTTGTATGCCTAATTTGGGTCAGTTTGTTGTTAGGTTATGGGCTATGGTTTTGGTGCGTGGAACAGGTTCTCAAGAGTACAAGATTTGAGATAAGTACCGGAGGCCATAATTTTATTAAAATCAAACAACTTATAGAATAGCAGTTGTACAACATTTGCGCACTACCACGACTCATTACACGAGTTGAGGACCGCTGTCTTATTCT
>JAQSVH010000011.1:10064386-10091279 GCA_029448705.1 Adansonia digitata | reverse complement strand
TGCAGACTGCAGACTCAAATACAATGATTTTCTTTGAAATTAAGGAATAATTACAGTGGCAAAAAAGTGGTTTACCAGTTCCAAGTCTGATCTTTTTCAACGTGTAAAGTGGCCGTTGCAGCTTGTTTAGCTGAGCTTGTAGCCCGTGCAATTGTAAACCACCCATAGTCATAGAGATAGATCCTTGCCTGTCTGTCTTTAGTTACTAGCAGTTGCAGGCAGCCAGAAACCTCTAGTCTCTAGTCCCCATAAAGAAAGAAAAAAAGTGTACTTGTCTTCTGTTGTGTATCTGAAATTCCCTTTTTCTTTTGTGTTGAGTTGAGACAGTAACGATTCAAAGCCAAACTATCGATTTTCTAGTTTCAACCCTCAAGCAGTGTAGTTAAGTTCTGTTGGATTCAATTTTTTCTTTTCATTTCTGATTGGCTTTGAAACTTGAAAGAAGAAGAAGAAGAGATTTTAAATCAAGTAGCTACTCCTTCTTTCCCATTCACATGCTAATTGCTGCCAACCTCGTCTGGGGAAACTCGAAGTCTGTTCCTTTGCCTTTTTGCTTGGTTTAAGGACTTAAAAGGGTTTCGATTACCAAACTATTTTTCCTTTCCATCGCCCACGTGGCTTCCTGCATTCGGAAAAGTGAAGCGCATGCCAATTTTTTGCGTAATATGATATGATATAGGATAATAGAATAGGATCCCAAAATCAAGAAAACAGTAACAGACATCATACATTCCTACATATAAAAATCAAAATCATTCACTTAAGGTGACGACTACGATTTGAACATCTTAAATGAGAATTATAAAAATCAAAACGTTTTTAACCGTTGGATTTAATAGAATGAATCGTCATCATCAGATTTGATCACTATTTTATCCTCGTCTCTCGTTTTCTTGGGTTAGTTTGGAAAGGTAAGAAAATTACAAAAAAGTTATCAAGTGAAACTTTTTTATCAAGTACATATCATGAAAAAATATTTTATTCCAGAGAAATAAAACTTCAATATTTTAAAAAATAAATTATATTAAAATCATCTTAAAATTTTATTTATTATTAATAATCATATTTAACTTAAATATTACTACGATATTTACAAATATAATACAGATAAAATAGTTAAATTACAACTCGACATGACATAAAAACTTGTATCGAAATCTATCTACTATGAAGTACTATATATCAAATTTTATATAAATATAAAATATGATTATGACATAATATAATATACAAATAATATAAATACACAAATTATCAAGTGTACCCACGCCTTTACAACTAATTAGTGTAACTATATATATGAATTCATCAATTAGATTATTATTCAGCAATTTCAGCTACTACTAGTATAATTATATGAACAAATTGATCACTTGAACTACTAATTATCAATTTAAAGTAGAATTAGTATAACTACATTGTAAAACTTATTAATTGGACTATTAGTCATCAAATTGAATTAGAATTAGTGTAAATATATTTACAAATTCATGAATTACAGTTGGTGTAAGTACGTATACAATTTTATAAATTGGACTACTAATCATCAATTTAAAGTAGAATTAGATTGACTATATGTACAAATTGATCCATTGGGCTACTAATTACCAATTTAAAATAGAATTAGTGTAACTATATGCACAAATCAATCAATTAGAATACTTATCACCAATTTGAGTTAGAATTAGTGTAACTACATATACAAATTGATCAATTAGACTATTAATTATCAATTTTAATTAGAATTAGTGTAACTACATAAACAAGTTCATCAATTAGATTGTTAATCGCCAATTTGAATTAGAATTAGTCTAAGTACATATTCAAAATAGTATGACTAATCAACAATTTGAATTAACATTATTGTAAGTACGCATACAAATTCATCAATTGAATTACCAATGACCAATTTAAAGTAGACTTAATGTAACTATATATAAAATTCATTAATTGCACTATTAATCACCAATTTTAATTATTATTAGCATAATTATATGTACAAATTTTAACAATTTAAAGTGGAATTATTTTAATACACAATAAAATTCATAAATTGGACAATTAATCACTAATTTGAATAGAATTAGTGTAGCTACAGATACAAATTCATTAATTAATCTGACCAATTTCAAGTAGAATTAGTTTAATTATATGTACAAATTCATCAATTAGATTACTAATCACCCATTTCAACAATAATATATGTACAAATTGATCTATCAACAACCAATTTCAATTACAACTACCCTAAATATATATTAAATTAGAATCAAGTAATGATCAATTTCAATTAGAGTTAGTGTACCAACTTCAAACGGACGCCGAATTCGTTAAACACTGGACCATTTTCGGAGTACATATGTGCACCCAATCTTAGAACACCATGGTTATTTTGCTAAGTTCCTTAAATCGACTCGTTTACATTCTAAATGCAGCGGCATTTATTTTTGTTACTATACCAAGCATGTATGCCACACCGTATACCCTAAGCGTTAGGCTATTTCCTAAAGCATGGATATGCACCGTTGCCTTGATTATCGCAGCCTTTTTACTAAGTTCATGAAACTGGTGCATTTACATTATAAAGGTATTGCAACGTTTATTTTAGTTACTATGTCAAACTTAAAAGCAATATCGGATTCATAAAACGCCTGTTTGTTTTCGAATACATTATCACACTGTTACTTGGACCACCACAGCCTTTTTGCTTAATTCATGAAATGTCGCATCGGATATTCAAAAAGTTATGTTTATATCTTTAAAAATCGCAGTTGATCTTCGAACAATTAAAATTTGTAAAATTTTAAATTTAATTTAAATTAACTTACTCTAATAAAATTTTATTTTTTCGATAAATAAAAAAAATTAATCTATGTATTCATGTCACGTCGAATCATATTTTAATTATTTTATCTAAATTATATTCATAAATATTATAATAATAATATTTAAGTTAATATAAATTATTAATAATAAATTTATTTTTAAGATGACTTTAATATAATTTATCTTTTAAAATATTAAAATTTCATCTTTTTATAATAAAATATTTTTTTGTGACTCGACAAAAACATTTTAATTAATAACTTGTTTGTAATTTTCTTATTTTTTTTCATACAAAACCCCCGAAAAAAATAATACAAAGTGACAATCAGACACTACAATTATGATTTATTCCGTCAAATCCAAAGGTTAAATACCTTTTGATTCTCGCGATTTTCATTGGTCTGATAACTGGTTTGGCAAATATGTCCCTCGCCTCGCCGCTCTTCAATTTCATTCATTCATTTCTACCTGCCTTTTTCTATGATCCTTTGTTTCTTTTCCAGATTTCTCTTTCTTCCTAGGATCAACTCCACCCTCCAGTTTTGCCTTCACTTTTCCTTTTCAATCGCTTGCTTTCGCCTTTTCCTTTTATTTTTTTCTCATCACCTCTAATTCCATTCCTTAAATCTCAAGAAACCAAAGTTCGCACCTTTTGATGGAAATCCATGATTTACTGGCCGCTTAATCTTTAGCTTTCAATTTTCAAATATTGATGATAGCCAAAATGTTTTCAATTTGTTGTGCAGACCAAAAAAACTCCACTGGAATTTTAAAAATTAAATTAATTATAAGATTTTGAAGATTTTGTTGAATCATATTGTTGGGGGAATGATTATGAATGATGATGGAAGGGTTAGAAAGCAGATTGGAGTTGGGAAAGGAGCATATCTGATGTACTGATAGTTGCTTTTCTTTTATGGTGCAATTTATTCAGTAGCTCAACATGAGGGATTTTCTGACAAGGAAAATGATAAAGTTTTTGCTATTATGTTTAGGGTGAACATCTCCCTTGTGCTGCTCATGCTGAAGACAGACTGAGGGCTATTTTAATCAGTCATACTGTCTCCTCCCCAGATTTCTTCAATTGAAGATTTATAAGTTTATCACACTTAGTTAATTCTTTCAGGGTTGTTTTTTTTCCCTTTTTTGGGTTTTTACTGCATTGCATATCCAAATGGTGACATCAAATCTTTGTATGTAGTCTTTGTTATGTAATTTGTCTGAAATGGATGACAGTTTTTGTATGAAACTAAAATTCGAACAACATGGTTCAGGGAAAGCTGCTTTTTTTTTTTTTTTTAATTTGTCCATTTTCCTTTAGGATCTCATACTTATTTTATTATACATATTATATTAGCTGCTAGAAGATTTGTATCCCTACCCCTTTTGTCTGTTTAGTTATAAATCAGACAACAAAGCCTAATAAGCTGATAAAATACACAGGATTTGGCAACTCATATTTTGAACCGAACTTTTTTTATTTTTTATTTTTATATTTTCATTTATCCTATAAGACTGGAAGGCGGATAAAAAGGATGATTGCAATAGCATAGGAACCATTTATGTTGACAACTTGCTGAAGGATGTTTACAATGCAATGCAATTGGATGGTGATGAGAAGAACCTTCTGCTAGGACTAGAGTTTGACATAAGAAGTGGAGGGGATCCTACACTGCTACTGGGAAAAATAGAAATGATGTTTTGCAATTACTTTTCATTCATTTCTATTGTTACTATCACCTCTCTCTGTTTTATTTTATTTTTCCTGAATCAATCTACTGATTTCTCGTTATCTGTTTTTGGTTGTATACAGACCAAGTTAATTGTATTTTGTTTTTGCATTTAAAAAGAAACAAAAATGACTGATACAATCAGAAAAGGGATGTTAAATTGAAATTTCTAATAAGTATGTTGCAACCAGGGCCTCGAGAAATAAAAATTCATTCCATGCCATAGTTCAGGGCTGTTGGCATTTAACACTGCAACTTTGTTTGAGCAAATTAAGAGGCGTATTAATTAAACGCCATGGAGGGGAAGAAGAGAGATTCACCGCTTGGCATTGAACTTAAAATTGAGATCGAATGTCAGTTTCTCAAGTGCTGCCTTCAGATATATAAGTTTTTGTATCGATTGATCTGTTCACAATGGGAAGTACGGTGCCTAAAGGCTACAGCATAGCAAATTTTCAAGCAAGACTTGGGGGTTGGGGGGCCCTCCATCATGAACCCTAACCTATTCAGGATCAGGAAGATGAATTTCCTTATAATAAACAAGATTATCTCAAGTATAAGCGTAAGTGCCACATTGGAGCTTATGGGATTCCAGCAGACTTGTTGCGGCTTTATGACCATTTGGCCATTCACATAGTGCTGCTGATTGCCGACATACAGGCACGTAGACACCAGACCATCTCTGCCGATCAATTCTGTTTCTAACATCAGCTTTATAACCCTTTCCTTGCTGGCCAATGGCCATATCCAGATATGAAGCTCGTCCAAATAACAACATTTCTATTTACTACTTTTATCAAATTAATATACACCTGATGATCGAGCTTCATAATACATATATAAACTAAAATATATAAACTTTACATATACGTTCAACATTTCTATATATAATACATATATATATATATACACTAGTTTTTCTTTTACATAATCATGAAACTTAAAATCATAACCAAACTTTGGTATTATAAAGATTATGATAATATTAGTTAAAAGTATAAAAATTATTTATCTTTTATTAATAAGTTACAAATTTTTACAGTTATAATTATGAAATTTACTATTATATTACTAATTATTTACTATTATTTTATCAATTGTTTACCAACATCCTACTTTATTAATAACTCATTATCATTTTATTCATCATTTACTAATATTATCATTTATTTTCTAATATATTATTAACCATTTTCTACATGTTATTAATCATTTGCTAATACATTGTTGATCATATACTATTATGTTACTAATCCTTTTACTACTATTATATTCATCGTTTATTAATTATTAAAAAAATTTTATAAATAAATTTATTTAGTTAATTTTTAATCTAAAATCAATTAACTTTTTTATTGCAAATTAATTAGATATATGAGTTTATTAAAATATTATATAATTTAATACAAAATTAATAATCTAATACGTTACCATTTTCATAATAGTATATTTATACATAGACATCTAATTACCCATCTATCGTTTATTCTCGTATTTCGTTATGAGTAGTTGTCTCGTAGGTGAGGAGAGGATGCACCATTCCTATTTCACCGCATTGATATTTTATTTTATTGGGAACTTTTGAATCTTAATTTAAATCCTTTACTGCATGCATAAAATATACGAAACAAATTAATCACAATCTATCTTACGCACCAAAACAAAATTTGGAGCAGTGGCATCAAGCAAATCAATCACTATGGCCAATGACTGTCACTTTCCCCCCTACAAATATTTACACATAAATATATCTATTTTTCATCCAAATCCATTTTCTCTCCCGCATCTGTGTCTTCCTGTTTGATGCAACAAAATCCATTCATTTACCCCATATATATATATATATATATATTATTTTGCTATCGAAGCAGTAACGGGAAGAAACAGAGAAAAGAGAGAGGAAAGGAGGGCCTTTATGCCCTCTTTTCTTATTATGTTTCCTCTCATATCTTAGATTTTCTTCACTTTCCCATCTGGGTTCTCTTCCTGATATATTTAATATCAATGTCTCTTCAAACATAAATGAAAAAAAAGTAACTGTCTTTGTTTTTCTTTTATTTTCTTCTCTAAATGATTTTTTGGGTATTGGATATTTCGCTCATTTCTCACGAAAGTTGGATCCTTTTCTGCTTTGACTTTTAGGAATCCTGGATTGTTGGTTTGATTGATGATCGATCTGTAATTGGTCTCATTATTTTCAATTGAATCAAACAAAAACCGGTCATTCCATATTGCTATAAATAACCAAGCTTTGTTTGAAATTCTGCATTCTGACAAGGTGCAGGTTTTTTTGTTTAATCTACATTACGATGTTTGACGTTGGGCTGTTTTTTAAGACATGATGTTGAATTTTGTATTGCCTTAAAAATTTAAGAAGTCAATTCTCGATTATATCCGGTGTTATTTACATATAATTTGTGCGTCCAGTTCAAGATCCGATGTTTGCTTTCTTCACTAGTTGAATCTAATTTGACTGGTCGTTTAGGAGAAGACTTGGTTCTTGTTTTAATTTGAGACAACTGATTAAGCATATGTTTATTAATTTTGTTTAAAATTGCTGGGAATTCTATTGAACAAAAAATGGAAATGGAGCTTGGAAAGCTATTTATTGGTGGGATTTCTTGGGACACAAATGAGGACCGTCTTAGAGAGTATTTTCAGACTTTCAGGGAAGTGATGGAAGCTGCGACTGTGGAGGATCGGGCCACCGATCGTGCCCGCGGATTCGGGTTTGTTGTTTTTTCTGACCCGGCTATTGCTTAAAGAGTTGTTATGCAAAAGCATATGATAGATGGTAGAACTGTAAGTTCCTACTTTTTTTTTTTGAACTCTCTTATAACATGATAAATTCAAAATGATCCTGTTTTATCAGTTTTGTTTTATGTAATAACATACAATTCTAAGATTTAGAATTAGTAAGTATCTTGTCCTGATGCAGTTTGACGACCATTCACATTATTTTCTTTTGGAAAAAAAAAATGAGGTTTATTATTTGATTAAAACGTGATTTAAAAATGATTTTTTAAGGTTGTATGAGTTTTATTAAAGAACTTCAGCTTAGGTTTTTATTTTGAAGCTTATATTGTGCAATTGTACATTGCAAGGTTTGCTTGGCAACATATTGCTATTGAGTGAGAACTGCTCTGGTAATATGTATTTTCCCTTATGAGGGCCAAAGAAGGTGAGAAATTCTGGAACATTGTTAATGTCAACTGCTTTGTTTTGCTGTTTTAATAACCAGTAGGATATCTTTCAAGTTGTAGAATAAATTTTACGAAGAACAGATGCTTATTTTAGAAGAGAGGGATTGATGCCAAGAAATATTGCAAATTCTCTTGTCGCAATTGCATTCAGAAGGCGCAATTTGCTAATTGTGAAAAGCACCATTGGTAAATTATTTACCATACTAGAGACTTTGCAACTTAAGAACCCAGAGAAGTGCAAAATCACAAGTTGTATCATGAGGAAGAAGTATATTATACATTTTTTTCCTGAGTTCCTCAATTGTATAATCGTAAAAGTTTCCAGGATCCTTAAAACAAAGTTTAGCGAAAGTTAAACTGCTTAGGTGGTGCCTATCTACATTAGTATTCAAAGTGTTTGTGCACCTGTAAAACTGAAAGTATGTTGAAGTCCATTTTCTATGTTCTGGTTTTCTCCTTCAGGTCGAGGCAAAGAAGGCATTTCCTTGGGAGGACCAGAATGTTCTAAACAAAGGCACTATTAGCAATCATGGATTGCCTGGTCCTGCTCGCACAAAAAAGATATTTGTAGGAGGCTTCGCTCCCACAGTCACTGAGAGTGACTTTAAGAGGTACTTTGATCAGTTTGGTACAATTACAGATGTTGTTGTGATGTATGATCACAACACTCAGAGGCCACGAGGTTTTGGATTCATAACCTATGACTCAGAGGAAGTCATGGATAAAGTCTTGCAGGGAACATTTCATGAACTCAATGAAAAAAATGGTTGAGGTCAAGCTGGCTGTCCTTAAAGAATCATCTCCTGGGCCAATTCGGAACCAATTAGGTGTGTACAACTTTGGTCTGAGTAGCCTAAATAGCTTCCTTAATGGTTACGTGCAGGGTTATAATACTAGTTCAGTCGGAGGTTATGGTGCTAGAATGGAAGATAGCTTTAGTCCAGTTACTGTTTGTCAGAGTGGATTTCCTCCATTGAGCGCTGGTTATGGGACGGGACTGAATTTTGAGTCAAATTTGAGTCCAAGCTACGGAGGAAGCTCAAACCTTAATTCTAACCTCAGCTCTGGACGGGGGTTGAGCACTTCATTTAATGGCATTTCAAATAGGTCTGCTAGCCTCTTTGAGTATGGTCGGGGCAGCTGAGGAAATAGTTATATCTTACATTCAACTGGTCGAAATCTATTGTGGAGTGAAAGTCTTAACTATGCTACTAACTCCACAAACTCTAGTACTATTTTGGGCTCTGGAAGTGGGAATTCAGGTGTGAGTTCTTTTGCCAGCATTGGAGCTCTTTGTTATTCCTCGCCTAGTTCAGGTCAAGGTGGAGGTACTGCTTCTGCTTACTATAGTGGCAATCTTAGATATGGAAGTGGAGATTTTGGGTTTGGATCAGGAGGGAAGGCTATGGGAGAAACAGTGGGACCAGTGTTGCATAGTTGTCATCCCATAGTGCTTCAAATGGTGGTTATAATGGGGCTTATGACAATGGTTCAATTTTTGGTGATTCCACTTGGCAATCTTCGCCCTTAGGACCTAGACCTTGACTAGAACTAGAACTGTCTCGTTCTTTTGTTTTTGGGCTGGAAAATGCAACTTCTGATGTTATGACCAATAACTCTGCTGGTAAGACTTTTGATTTCTTTTCCATTTTACTGTTTCAGCATTCTCTCTCTCTATTTTTTTTTTCTTTAGATAATATCGCTGTCTTTTTGTACTTATTAGAAGCTCCACCTCTTTCATGATATAGAACACTCATTAACAGATGCAGAGAATTAACTTAGTTTTAGACCAAAAGCGTTTCTCATGTTAGACTAGTTTTGTTGAAGAGTTGATTGAAGTAGATTTATTTTTTAGGTGGCATTTTCTAAACAATTAAAACTGGTCTGACAAATGCTTCCTGGCAATTTCATTGTTTTCTGACCATCCTAAGGATGCTGTTGACTATACCTTTCTGAACCTAACTTGCAACAACATTTAAGTTCCATTAAAAAACTTGTGTTTGAAATGTAACTAGTTGCAAGTTAATGCTATACACTTTTTCTTTGATCTGGTGTGCTTGTATCAGTTGTTTTCCATGCTTATTAGACTTCATCACCGTTGAGTAAATTGAGTATAAGACTTTGCAAATCAATAACTTGAGAACTGAAGGCCCCTCTTCTCCTCTCCCCGCCGATGATAAATGTGAACATCCATAGTACCAGTTATTAGTTGACAAACAGATAACGCTAGTTTGGGTGCTTTCTTGTGGTACTCATTTTCTCTTGATCACCGTGTCTGTTTGCCAGAAATTGCCGCATAAGAGGATGATGGTATGATTTCAAAGATAATTGTGGGAAATTAGCACAGTGGAGCGGGTTAACGACCAGATTTCTACATCTTCTTTCGTGAGATATTTCAGTTTTATATGAAAATATGAGTAGAGCTAATTTGGTTCACTTGTTTTTATGAATTTGTTATAGAGATCAGTTGCAAAGAATGGTCATGTAAGGTTTAAGCTTGAGTGTTTTTTTTTTTTCTTTAAAAAACAGGTTTTCTTTAATGGGGGATTGATTAAGATGTAAAATCAGATGGTGGGAACACGCAGATTATTTGATCATGCGTCTGTTGGTGACAAAGATGCATGTAAGTGCGGAACTTTATTTATTATACCTGCATTGTATCCGTAATCAAGTGAGAACCCTCCACCTGTGCTGACAAACTCGCTATCAACTCCGCCTAGGAGCCAGCCAATAAGGCAACGAGCAAACCCTTCTTTCTTAGGTGATAGAAAGTTAGCCTCTCCACTTCTAAGGGGGCAAAGGGTCCAAAGGACATGTAGCTGAGAGCGAGCCGGATTTGGCAATTCAAGTATCCTTCCTTTGCTTTAGAAATGTTGAATTTTGTGGTGCTTTGTCCAGTGAAGATGCTGCGTTCTTGTATTGTTTAGATTGAAATGGGATGATTGATTTGAATCTACATTTTGAAACTCTGGGAGGATACTCTTTGTAGTCAAGCCAAGCCAAGGCGAGCCAAAGCCAGGCCCGGCCAGCATAGCACGTAACTTTGTTCTACTCCCCATGTTTGTCATTCATTGTGACGTTCAAAATTTCGACAAAACTTGCTTTTCCATTTTAAAAAAAATCTTAAAAAGTAGTATTAATTTGAGTGGTGACAGCTGCTAGCATGATATGTAAATTAAGCCAAAACCTAAATAATCTTGTTCTTGTTGTTGCTCCATTCAGTTTGCAAGTTGTTCGGTGTTGGATCCATCGGCATTCTTTCCTTCTTTCCTTTTCTTTCAAGGACGAACAATCCTTCTTGATACCTTTGGGTTCCATCCTATCATAAGCCTTCTCTTCTCCTGCAAACAAATATTACCATAAAGCCATTTTCACTTCGAAGTAAGTTTATACCAACAAATTAAGACAATCTAATCTTATCTAATCTAATCTAATATACACATTACAGTTATGAGCATAAAGAAAAAATTAGGCCAACACAAGAAGAAAACAAATCCGTGAAAAGTCAGCCAATCACTTTAGTTCTTGTCTGTTTTCAAAGTTCGTCATGCGAGATACAAGTAAGAAAAAGAAAAGAGATAAAACGTTCGCACTTGAAGAAAAGAGATTAAGCATGCAGGGATAAAACAAGCTGAAGATGAAAGAAAGTGGGCCAAAGGATCCAGCTTACAACATTTGCACTTAGAAGATCCTTTCCTTGCCCACTCACCCTGAACAACAGCAAAAGCCTCCCCATCCCCCTCACCCTCCCCATTCCTCGCCCAAGTCCAAAATATGGGTGAATATTAATTTAATTTCCAATTTATTAGTTGCTTTTTAAGAATTTGGATTCACTTCAAACAAACAAACGATAGAGAGAAGAGAAGAAGAGAAGCACCTTAGGACAAAAGTGAAATTTTGCCATTATAACTAGTAAGGCTTGTTGCTGGTTCTAACGTTTTCATCTCATTTTGGCGAGGCCATGTTTTGGTCACTTAAAAGAAATAGGTAATTATAAAATAATAAAGAAAACCGACAGAAACCAAAAAATATCACATTGATTTGATTGGAATCGAATATGTATGTGCTTTGAAATCAAATAAAATCATCTTTTATTATTATTATTATTATTATTTTAGTAGCAAAATAAAAAGCAAAAACCAAACATGTCTTTAATAAATAAAATCTTACTTACTAACGGACAAGGGCAACGTCCGTTTTAACGTGGCAGATAATATGTCAATGCCAATGCCAGGAAGAATTCAAAAAGGAGTGGAAAGCATGGAAAAGAAAAGCCAAGAGTGGAGAAAAATGAACGAGTCAATCCGATGGGTAGGACTATGCGTATGATCGGCTTAGTCAGTTTAGTTAAAAAAAAAATTTAATTAAATTAATTGATTTTATTAAAAAAAATTAATAAAATATATTAATTTTTTTATCATAATCAAATTAATTAAATTGATCAAATTTCAATCGATTCATTTTGTTAATTTATTAAATCTTGAGGTACGCGATTGTATATTTAATTTAGATATAAGCTTAATTGGATTATTAATATATATAAATATACAAATATCAAATATTAAAAATTTAATTAATTCAATTAATAATTTTATTAATCGATAATTAATTAAATTAATCAAATAAAATAACGTAAAAATTAATATAAATATTAAATTAACTTAATTAAATCAAATTAACTCATTTTTATCGATTAAATCAGTTTAAACTAATATATACGTAATCCTGCTTACGGGCGTTGGCATGGCGGATAAAAAAACGACAGCTTTCTCAAACCTTCTCACATAGCATTCTTCTTCTTCTTCTTCGGTTTTGGTTTTGGCTTTGCTCCTTCTTTCTCTTCTCAGTCCTTTTTTCCTCTTTTCTACACCTATAATAGTAGCAAAGCACCTAACTACCTCTATTCTTCAAACAATTATAAATACAATGACTGTGTCCATGGCTTCTGCTGCCAATTTTGTACTGTACTTTAGCACCAACAACACTAACAACCTTCCTCTCTGTGAACTCAAAAACCATTCTTTGCCTGCTGCCCTTTTCTCCACTCCATCCTCCTATCTTCACATAACAAGGTACCTACTTTTCTTTTTCCCCTTTCACTTCTTTCTTACTCTGAGTGCTTAAAATTGTTCACCTGGAACCTCTTTTAGGATTATTTTTTATGATATTTTAATTACAAAATTCAATATATTTGTATATCCATTTGGATGCTCAATCTCCTTCAATCCTGCAGTTTACTTCAACTTAATTTATTAAATAAATTTTCCAACATATACATATATATATATATATATGATTAGCTCTTTATTCTAGAATTTATTCGTCTTGATACAGAATGGAGTCTCTAAGTAGAATAAAATGAGTGATTCTGTTAGTAATTGAAACATATATTGGCAATTTAAGGACTTCAATTCAAAACTCTTTAATTTGCTGATACATAATAGTTTAAATTGGCTTGTCTATTTCATTTATGCCAGTTGATTAAAGCAGCGCTGTAGCTTCTCCAGCTTTGGCTGCAATTTTACTCTACAAATCATCCCATCCAAATATTTCCTCAATTTACTACTGTTACTCTTCAACTATATTTGCACTTAATTCCGTGCATTGTTTAATGGTTTTATTGTGCATCTTGATACCTAATCTCTTGCTAAACTACATCTTGGCTACTAACCATAACAGCGTCAGATTATCATCTTCAACGATGCGAATTATTCCACGGGCAACACCATCAGCCACTGCTGTGGAGGTATGGAAGAGCAGTTATACATTCGATTAATGTTTATTACGTATTAACTGCCTAAAGTTCCATTTCTTGTGGCTGTATGTTTGAAGAATGATGGCAGTTTCCACGACACTGATACAGTTCCAACCCCCAAAGTTATAATTGACCAAGACTCTGATCCGGACGCCACTGTGGTGGAAATAACCTTTGGCTACCGCCTTGGAGCTCTTCTTGATACTGTATAAATCCTTTTACTTATTGCTTTTTAGAAGATCCATCTTTTGCTTTCCATATGAATTTTTGAATTCTCTATTTTGTATGATAAGATTTTTTTTTATTTTATTTTGTGTGTGTGTGTAACCTAACTATTAGTAATTGACATGCAGATGAATGCACTTAAAAATCTTGGGTTGAATGTTACCAAAGCCAATGTCTATTTGGATTCATCTGGAAAGCACAACAAGTTTGCCATCACTAAGGCGTAAGTTGCATGGCTTTTAAGTTATTTTGAACCTGCATATTCATGGTATAAAAACTTGTTAAGCCTTTCTAGCAATTCACGTTTTGTGTCACGTTTAGCTATCTGCACTTACCGTAATTTTATTCTTTTTTGTGGTTATACTGCCTGCTTAACTCAATTGTTTAGTAAAATTTTTTTAATGAAAATGATTAGTACTTAATATAGGTTTTGGCTAAGCACCTGATATACCTCTAGAAACGTTGGAAGTGATTAAAGCTGTAACTGTACATACTCCAAAATAACTCAAACAATGATAGTGGTATAATAAGCAAAAAATATTATAACTTTCAAGGAGTGCAAGAGGATATGATTTATGCCTTTTATAGGTTTCGAATCTTCAAAAGGTTAGATCCCCATTTAGCTTGAATTAGTGCTCATCATTTCCCTTGAACTTAGCTCTTTTTATTGTGGCAAAGCAATTAGAATCTCTTTATCTGATTCATGAAGTAAATACACTCAGATGGGGTAAGTCCAACCTTGAAAATTCAATGCAGTTAATAAAACACACTCGGACACTGATAAAAATGGAATTTATGTGTCAGTTGTTCTTACAGCTATTTTAAATGCAATTTTACTAAAATAGTGCTGGTGCGTTTCTGCAGTAATACCGGAAGGAAAGTTGAAGACCCAGAACTGCTTGAGGCAATACGTTTGACGATCATAAACAACTTACTTGAGTATCATCCTGTAATCAACCCTTCTTTTCCCTTTTCCTGATGAGGAATCTCCAAGTAAAAGGCTATTGACATGTTAGTTTGTCATTCAGGAATCAAGCTCCCAGTTAGCAATGGGTGCAACTTTTGGTGTTGAGCCACCGAAAGAAAAGGTATTCCTCTTGCAAAGTTTATCTTTTCTTCTCACCTGGTGAGTTCAGGCATTTTCCTATGCTGAATGTTCGTTGAACAAGCATTCTTCAGCCACAAGAAGACTCTTATATTGACATTTGTTACAATTCCTATGGATACTTTTCATGCTTGCCACTGAGACCGATACAGCTGGTCATAAATACTGAAAATTGTCCCTCAATTATTGAGCTGAGAACATGATATCTCCTGTCAAATGTCAATCTTGTCTTAAATTTTTCTTTGTTGGAATTCCTCAGGTTGATGTGGACATTGCAACCCACATAAGAGTTGATGATGATGGTCCTGACCGTAGGTAATGGATGCTGTAGTCTCTCTTTCTAAATGGTGGGGCTTATAGCCTCATAAAATGCAATCCCAGAACTTGTAATTTTGATAACTTAAGGCTATAGCCTTGGCTCCATGTTGAAATTTTGCTAGTTGCCTCTCAGGCATGATGAATTTTGGTTTGTTTAATGTAAAAGGAAAGGATGATTACGTTTTGGCTTTGGGCATTTTCATTTCCGTATAACTTCATCGTGGAAATAAATTTGGTTCAGCTTGCTATACGTGGAGACAGCTGATCGCCCGGGTTTGTTGGTGGATCTCGTAAAAATTATTACTGACATCAACATTGCTGTTGAATCTGGGGAATTTGACACTGAGGTGATCCAGTTATTCTTTTTTTTTTCTTTTTTTGGGTCATCCAGGACTAGGTGATTGATTATCTTATTCACTTTATGTATTTATTTATTTTCTTTTGAAGGATTGGTATTTGGCCAATGGTATTAATTTTCTATCTACTTTTTTACCTTTGCGACCTAGGGGTTATTGGCAAAGGCAAAGTTTCACGTCAGCTACAAGGGTAAAGCTATCATCAAGCCTCTGCAGCAGGTAAAGAAGTGAAATCAATTAGTTCCAGTCTGACCTAAAGCTTCAATAAGTCATAGTCCACCTGCAACTCAAATTGCCACATTCTAGAGAGTAGAGAGAAATTGGTTTTTTCCTTTTTTCCTGAAGAACATAAAAGTA
This sequence comes from Adansonia digitata, assembly GCA_029448705.1. Classification (NCBI taxonomy): domain Eukaryota; kingdom Viridiplantae; phylum Streptophyta; class Magnoliopsida; order Malvales; family Malvaceae; genus Adansonia; species Adansonia digitata. Next base: position 10,075,404 of record JAQSVH010000011.1, on the reverse strand, counting down.
GGGTTTTTATATTATTATTATTATTAGTATTAGTATTAAATGTTCTGGTAGGGCATACATCCTAATTGCTTGCTGTGGGGCTTCGTTTTAAAGACATAATAATGAGCTGTGGCCAAGTTGTGCTTATGTATGAGTTTTGCTATATGAAATCTGGCAGGTTCTTGCTAATAGTTTAAGTTATTTCTTGAGGCGTCCAAGTACCGAAGAGGCGAGTTTTTGAGCCTGTGATATGAGCCAAACCAACGACCAGGAGCATAGATGAATGGATTTCTGAATTATCCCCAATTGGCCAAAGGGTTGAATTTTAGACAGTTGTTGTTTCAATTATAATCTCCTCTGGCAGGAATTCTATAATGCCCCTTTACTGCAATGATATTGTTTTTTTTAACAAGTGTATTTTATTTATGCATGCGGTCATGACTGCATAAGAAATCATATAAAATGTAACTTTATTAGAATAAACTTTTTATTTTGATTAGCCACTTATATGCTGTGCTTCCTTGTGTGACTTATATTTCCTCAGTAGTTGTCTTATTTGTTTGTACCCTTGATTCAATCACTTCTCTGACCTCTATATAAACTACTAAAATCAGTTGTCTTTTAAGTTCTGTTAAATAAATAAATTTATATTAATCCCACAACCTAGGGCCTAGGGCAAAAGTGATTGATTTAATCCTTTCAAAACTTGCATGCTTTCAAGATTAGAGAATCCTTCCTTTACCTAGAAGAAATTTTGCAAAAAAAAAAAAAAAGCTTTCAATGGGAAATGGGGCATGAAATGATTTATCATTGAATGTGAAAATCACAGTCGTAGCAGAAAACCAAAACTCTTCTAGGACATACGTTAGGAGTAGGAGAAGGAAGGAAGGTAGGAAAGACGTCAGAATACAAGAAATCAAAGCCTTCAACTTGCGCCAACATTTTAAAACATGATGCATACAAACAAAACAAAATAAAACCGAGGAAATACGCAGACATTCGAAAAAATATATTATATCATTTGATTTTTTTTTTTCCCTTTTAATTCATCCCCTCTTGGCCATGACTGCATTTACATTTGTTACACCATAAAGTCTCTTCCTCATCCATCATTAGTAGTTAACCGTGACCAAATGTTATTCAAATAAACATTTTCCCAAATGAACGAATGAAGAAGAAGAAATTATCGTGAACTTCAGTTTCAAACTTCAGGCCGAAGAGCCAGAAAGAAAATGGAGTGGAACATAAGATTTTATTTTCAGGATGAACAGCACCCACCCTTTTTAGCCTCTGCATCAGATTGCTGGTTCTCCTCCTCCTGTAAAACCACAGTCTTCCCATTAAATGAAGCATCTGGCTTGTTGAGCTCGTGAGACATCATAACTTTCCGGCTCAATATGTTGTAAATCTCTTTAACAACCGTCTGAAAGGCAGCTGCTACATTGGAGGAATCAAGGGCAGAAGTCTCCATGAAAAACAAACCCTGTGCCTCTGCCAAGGCCTTTCCTTCAGCGGTGGATACTTCCCGGGCATCCCTGAGATCTGACTTGTTGCCTATTAAAATGGTGACTACATTCATGTCAGAGTGAGCTGCTCAAAATGATAAAGCACACGAGTCAATCCTTAGCCATCAAGGGCCAAAAAACGGCTAATTTATAACCTTGGCAAGAAAGAAAGGCAACCAAAAGTAAAAACTGTCTAGTTACTAAATATTTGCCATAATATGGTTAAGAATCCCTTTGTAAACACAATAAAATTAACCCATTTTGAACCCAAGAATTTTGTCAAATCATAAAAAAGAGATTCACATTGAGAAGGAAAGGTTCCTACATGCATCGTAAGTGTTTAATTAAGAATACACAAGTTCATCATGGTTCTTACTGTGAAGTTCATTTAGCCATCTGCCAATGCTGTCAAACGTCTGTCGTCTGCTTATGTCATACACAAGGAGAGCTCCAACTGCACCTCGGTAATACGCAGATGTAACAGCCCTGAAGCGCTCCTGACCAGCCGTATCCCAGATCTGTGCCTTAATTTCCTTGCCATTTATATCCATCTTCTGGGTTTGAAACTCCACTCCTATGGTTGACTTTGAATTAGGGTAGAACTCATCCCTAGCGAATCTTGCCAGTAAATTTGATTTCCCAACAGCTGAATCACCAACCAATACAATCTTGAAAAGGTAATCCTCGGATTTTTCTTCCTCCAAAACAAAAGCCATTTTCCAACCTTCCAAGGATTGTCACTATAGAACCATATCAACAACGAATGGCATTCAGCATTCAGGTACCTTTCTGGGACCAAAATTATCACCTAAGAAACGCCAATGGGTTTAGAGAAGAAAATAACAAAGCAGCTGGAAAAGGAAACTTAAAAGGAAGGCAAGGTATAAAAAGTACAAAATGCAACTAAGGAATTGCTTATATGCAGAATCTGAGAAAATAACTATCTTGTCTTGTGATCAAATATTGGATCAATGGGGAAAAAAAAAGGGTTAACTTCTACTCCACTCTCTGCAACCTGCAAGGTTGGCAAATCTATCCTGAACGCTCTATGTATTAAGTCAGATCCCCTTCCCAGTGAATATCTTAAGTCCCTGCAGTGAAAGCAGAAGAGAGAGGGAAACACTAAAACCATTAGCAAATACTGCCAACTGATTCCAATGACCAGTCAGAAGAGGAGGATCCTCACCTATACTCAATCGGCATAAATAAATATAAATTGCTATGATTTCAAGTAATAACGATGTCCAACTAAAAGATTCATTATAAGTAAATTTTTCATCTGAATTTAAAAAGTAAAATAGTTAACTGATTTAGTGCAAAAAGTGAAAAGCTACTCGTTAAGATCTTACAAATATAATCCCTAGAAGGCAAGGAACAGTACCTTGATCCCTCCTTTGAACTTGCTTCCACATTGCCTAGCACATGAAATCCCACTTAAGATCCCTCTATAACTTAGATCTTTGAAGCTACAAAACAAGAGCATATGATAAATATCAGATCATTTGTGCAAATTACATTTTCATTACAAGTTGTTACTTTAGAGGATACTGAAATAACTCATAATGCCATATTAGAAGCCTCAGACAAAAGCTAATACATTATGTGACTAATAGATTGGAACTAAAGACACATGAAACAACAACCCTGACGCATTTATCCCTAATAATAGTGGTCCTAAGACTCCAATGTTCCACTTTGCCTCTTAACAATTAAAAATATCATATTGGTTTTTTTTTTTATAAACTTTAAAAATTACAGACATAAGTGACATTAAGTATCAGAGGCCAGAATTGGAAAGACAATAACTGATAAGATTCTTTGAACACCATTTCTATAGCTATGAACACCTCCAAGAAATCACTCATGCATTATCAACTGCAACTGTAATAAAAGATGCTTCATAGTACTGCAACATGCATGAACTATACAGTTCACAAGAAAAAAAAATATAATAGTTCAAGAGGATTGCTTTGAACAGTACCTCTGGACCACAATGCAGATACAACATATAACTTCACATATAAATGAAGCCTCGTGCTTTCACTTTTAAATGTGAGGCTCTATAATAAGGTTTTTTTTTTGTCTTATTCTTTGTCTTAATTACTAAAGGCGCTGGAGTGAAAACTCAGTTTTTAAAATGCATTCCTTTCTTTTTTTTTTTATTTATTTCTTTATAGGAGATTTTGTTTAAAGAGTTAAGATTACAGATTAAAAAAATGAACTGCCAAGTAAACAGCTCACAATCCTTCACAGCAACAAAGAAACCCTGACTTGAAAAACTGGTAGAACACTGACCAATAAGTAAACCACAACTACAAAGACTAATCAATTAAGATATGCTCTAGATCACAAAGTACTTGCAGCATGAAAAAGCGAGATAAAAATATGATATATCTAGACTCAGTTTCCCATCAAAGAGATGCCATTAGAAACTCAAATCACCAAGCAAACTACCATCAAGTTTTATAATTCGCAGTTTACAATTAACACAATACTAGAACAAGTGACTCAGACAAGTTCAAATATTGAACCGCTTTTTAACTCTTGCCATAAAAAAGGGACATAATAGCACCAAACCATTCTGACTAAGTCTCAGATAGCCAAACGAATTAACTTTGTAGAGCTGCAAAATTCGAATATCAATTTTGTCAAAATCTTTAAAATTTATGAAGTCAGCTAAAAACCACTACATTACGCACGCAACATGGGCGAAATGATAATACAATTAATCCCATATAGAATCACTAGACCTCTAAGTCGTTAACGAAATAATCATTAGAAATAACATACAAAATAAATTGAAATTTAAAGGAAAAAAAAATGTGATAGAGAATTGCATTGACAAATGATCCACAAACAAGTAAACTAGAAACCTAATTAGTAATAATTAAAGAGATAAAAAAATAGAAAACTAAACAGTAATAAATGCGACAAATCAAAGCCATTAACGCAACCAATTATAAAAAATAAAAAAACAAAAAGAAAATGCCCTAAAAGATTAAATATAGAGATCGAGTTTCATTGCACTCACCAGCTAAAAGAAGAATTCAGAGGCTCCAAGCACAGCAGCGTTTGTTTTCTCAGAGAATTACGGTCAAATCATAGGGCAAAAATGGTAGAGTAAGAATGGATCTGATGGAAAAGAATGCAATGAGGGAACGAAAATTGGTTGTTTGTCTGAGAAATAATAAGGGTAAGGCTTCTCCAGGTGAGGCGAGGTGAGGTGAGACACAGATTTGCATTTACTCTGGCGGGCAGGCAGGCTATCGGACGGTACAGCCCCTATTAATTTCCTGGGCTATACTTTGGGCCTATTATTTTCCTTCCTCTGACTATAGCCCAAACTATACAAAAACCGTATAATTAAATTACTTCTTTTTTTCCCATCGCTTTGATTTCATCATAAAAATGATACAAAGAAAAATAAAAGAGGAAAGAAGTGAAAGCTACTAAACTATATGTTCTGTCTAGTAAAGATCCTATCAAAATTATCGTATTAATTAATTAATTAAAACTCGTTTAATCTATATATATATATTTAATTATAAAAATATGAACAAAAAAATTGATTTAGAATGCCTATGAAAATCTAGTAATTATGGGAGAACCATATGCAAAAACTATGGTTGAAATGAAACAGGACCCTAGGGATGTCCATCAAGTAAAATGATTAAGAAAAAAAAAGGGAGTATATGCTCTCTTTCTTTCGACTTGCCACATGATACAACAGATTGTGTGGTCAATGTTGCTGACTTGTCATTAAATTGTAGGGGCCAATGCGAAGCCTTACAACGCAACTGAACTACAGCAAAGCTATACATTTTTGTCATTTGGCAGTGCCTAACCATACCTATACAAAAACTAAAGCCTGTGGGTGTGGGATGCTGTTGCCAGCCCAGCCAACCTCGTTGAAATTAAAGGAATGCAGCAGATCAGATCGATTCGACGGCCTTGCCGGTAGCTAGCGTAGTTGTTGCAGCCAGCCATACAGAGGCAAGCGAGCACGACCCACCGTGTCAGCCGTCGTTGCCACTTTTATTTGCCAACGCCGTTGACATGCACCAACTTCACCTGAAGCAAGCAACTAAGCAGAAAACTTAGCCACCTCCTCGTGGTTAAAGTTAAATTTGAATATGTGGCTCTCCTAACTGGACCACCATTCATTGTTTTTGACTTTTTGAACACGAAAATCAGTACCAAAGATTTCTTTTACCTGTTGCATTCATGCATTGTAGTTAATTAAGCCATCAACGACAGACATATATATATATATATACAATGACATCAAATTTCAACTTTTTGCCGACAAGATTCGACTATTTGATTCGGACAAAATGTCAGAGTAAAGAAGATAAAAACGGTCATAATTGTTTTTTCTCTGATCTAAAAGGAAGGGGCAAAGATCAAATGTTGAGGGCATGGTAACCAGGCTGCCGACGGTTTGATTAGTTATTGGGATACCAATACTGTACGTATCGTAATTCGTAAGCTACATCATTCTGTGAATCCTGGTCCTGGACTTGGGGTTTTCTTAGTGTTGGGGTTAGATGCGTCAGACTTAGGCCTTAATTTGTCTAATGAAACAGCAACAACAACAACAAAAACCCCTCTACTTCTCCGCCTCCGGCCACACTCTGAAATCAACAATTCTTCCTTTTGCCACTGCCCTCAATTTTCATCACGTAAAATAGTTGGCTTAGGTTATTAATTCGTTGTCCTTAAAATTATTATTAAAGTTACTCTATAAGAAATTATATTTTCAAAAGCAAGACTGAAAATGTAATTCAGAACGTTTAATAAAGATGTTTTCATTCAAAGTTACTTCGTTAAATGTTGGCTTTATTACTTGAAACTCTATCCATTAATTGACATATCACTCACAAAAAGCTCCAATGGAAAGCACCTTCACATAACAGTTCATCGAGCAGCCTATTTACGAAGCTGTATCTTTACACAATAGTACCTCTATGAAGTGTAACTTTCACAGAACAAAATGACCTCAACATATGAAAAGATCCTTAGATTAATTTCATTTTTAATATGTTTTTGAAAAGTTCGATTCGATGAATTAGAGTACAAATGCTTTTGCTTTTCTTTCAAAAACATATAATAATAGACTCATATTCATTATTTAGAATTTTCAATGGTTTATAAACTCATAACAAACAGAATATTAATACCTTAGCGATCAACAATCTTTACAATTAGTCAATTCGATACTAATGATATGTAACTCAAATTTTTGCCAATAACAACTCCCACAACCCATTTAGGATTAGATTTACAAACCATCTCTCTCAAGCTCTCTCTATAATCTTTTCTTTAATGATTTTTTTTTCTTAACCTTGTATTCGACCTTATTCTCTCTCTCTCTCTCTCTCTCTCTCTCTATATATATATATATATATATATAATAACACGTTACTTCTCTTATATGTTAGGGTATACTCGAGTCTTCCTCTTCATCACCTCGTGACACATATTTATTTCCCTTATTTGCAATGCTGCTTCTTCCTACCAAGCAGGCACTTATTTAATCCTTTTGCTTCTGTTGTGTTTGCAGATGAGCAGGATCTATTGCCATGGGCTCACGCTTTGTCCGGTTAATGGAAGTCTTAAGGCTTACACGCTAACAAATAAAATAAAATAAAATCTTGCGAGTTTATTTACTGGTTTAGTTATTGGGGTAATAGGTAGCTTAATTAAAATGATGAATGGTGAGGGATATTGGCAGTCATGAAATCAGAAATAATATTGCTCTTTACTATATTCAACAGCACAATCAAACAACAAAAGAAACTTATGGTTTCCTCTATTTCGATCACTGATTATATCCTTTTGATTGTTTTTCAAAATTGGTCATGCAATATGGAATATTTAAGAAGCCACCTAATTTTCAGTATGTATTTTTTGCTGCTAATTAACTTAGACAACAATGTACTGCTCAGTAAATACAAGACCACCCGTCACATAATAACAGATTCATTACGGTGAACTTGGCTGGGAGTTCTAATATCAATCCTAGAAAACTTAATTAATGCCATATATGGTCCTACTACTATTAATTAATGCAAAAGTAGTGTGTGTTTGGTGTTTATCCGATTTTCCAATAAAATTATATATATGTAGTGTAATTTGTTAGAATTGCTGATTCAGCATCAAAATCTCCCCCCCACCCCCAACCCAAAAAAAGGGGGAAAAAAAGAGCTCAAAGAAGCAATTACATTCAGCATATGTAATCTCAAAAGGAAAAGGAAAAGGAAAACCACTTTTACAAAGACTACTATAATTGTCATGCCTTAAAATGGATGGCAACGGAGAAAAACGTGTTGAACCTCAAAAGAACTACTTTTACTGTTCTAAATATAGTTATAAAGAGTTAAATTAAGAGGATTGGAGTTGGGATCTGTCTGTCAGTAGTTGCTATATACATGTAAGGAAGAAAAACTCTCTCAAGTCATTTAGAATAGAATTAAGAAAAACCCTAAAACTCAAAGCTTAAGAAGAATTTGTCGGCAACTATAAATCTTCACTGCACGGATCTGTGGCACAGTCATTTGGTACGGTAATCTTACGGCTGTTTTTACGTTCCACCTATATATATATATATATATTATCATGGATACTCATATATCCAATTTCTTTCAGACGACAATGTGTGGCGTTGGCACACACATCCATAGTCATGCATGAAAGTAGTATAATTTGTTCGTTGGTAAAAAAAACAACGGAAACATTTAAATAGTAATTATCTATCTATAGATTCTATAGGGAGAACTTAACCAATAACTTTTTTTTTACTACAATTTGCAATGACCTAATTGCATTCAAAAATTATATAACAGTTCATCACTTAAGAAATGTATTACTTTGTTAATTATGATTATAATAAAATTATTATAAATGATATATTCCCTTGTACTGTATACTATATGCATATTTAAATTCACGAAAAACTTATGAGTATCAAGGTTTTTTTTTTTTAAAAAAAAATAATAATTATGTATATTAAATCCTTTTAAAAAAATTAAAAATTGATATTGATATTGTAACTGGTGGTCAAACGTATTAACTTAAACGTCTTAAACCCATTAGCATGAAAATCCTACCGAACAATCGGAAGAATCAGTTTCCTCGTAGGACTTGGTCTTTTGAAACTCGTATTTAAATTAATAGCGGATTATCTGCTCGGTTTCTTAGATAATACTACAGAATATATATATAAATAATTGAATTTTATCGTCATTCAAAAAGGAGAAAAATTTGCATGAATATTTATGGTTGAATACGAACCGTTAACCTGACGATTGCTGTGACTTCGCTTTTGAGCATCTTAACTTTCGCTGCTTCCAACGTGTTTTATGCGTAATTAATCACTAGGTATTAAGTTGATTTGGTAGCAACAAAGTTCAAGTGATTGTTTCCTCCCCTTTCTCAATTACTATAAAATTTCATCCGGGAATAACCAAGATAGTGAATTTCAATGTTGTTAGTTCTCTTTTTTATTTAATTTTGATGCCATCTCTAAATTCAATTTTCACAGGAAAACTGTCGCTGGAATATCCATATCTATATTACTAACTGGATTTTGCAATCAATCAGAAAGGATTTTCTTTTCTAGCTCTGAACTTTTTTATCGCTGTTTCTATGTGGGTTGTTTGAATTCATCAAGCTTCTTACGATAGATAAGTCTTAGCTTTTAAGCGAAGGAATTGAGTTTCTGTTCTGTGCAAAATGGTGGAAGGAGGTATCTCAAAAGCAGATAAGACAGAGTTTACTGAATGCTGGAAGACAACATGGAAGACTCCTTACATTATGAGGCTTGCACTGTCTGCTGGGATTGGAGGGCTCCTGTTTGGCTATGACACAGGTAAACAGGATGTAAGTTAAAATCTACATTCTATTAGTCACCCAGTCAGGAGACATGTCCTAGTTTTACTAATCTCTATACAATAATTATTCTCGTACAGGAGTAATTTCTGGTGCCCTACTTTATATCCGTGAGGACTTTCAAGAAGTTGATAGGAAAACATGGCTACAGGCAAGATAGTTGTTACCTCCTCCTTTCAATCATGCCTTCGGAATTCTGAAGGGAGAAAGAAAGAAAGAATGTTCATGTATTGCTGGTCCATTGTATTAATAATATGTTGAATTTTTTTTTTCATTAGGAAACCATTGTGATAATTTTTTTTGATAATGCAGGAAACCGTTGTGAGTATGGCTGTAGCAGGTGCCATTGTTGGAGCTGCATTTGGAGGATGGATAAACGACAGGTTCGGGAGAAAACTATCAATTTTGGTTGCCGATGTTCTTTTCTTCCTGGGTGCCATAGTGATGGCTTTCTCTCCAGCACCCTGGATGATTATTGTTGGAAGAATCTTTGTGGGTTTAGGAGTCGGAATGGCTTCAATGACCGCACCTCTTTATATTTCAGAAGCTTCTCCTGCTAGGATCCGAGGCGCACTTGTTAGCACCAATGGTTTGCTAATCACAGGGGGGCAGTTTCTGTCTTACTTAATCAATCTGGCTTTCACTCATGTAAGTGATAACTATTATCACTACAATTGAAAAATTATCTTCTCTTTTTCTCTGAAGTACTTTTACAAGTTCAAATATATGAATGTTAATTTCCATTGAACCACCCACGCATTCTGTCCATTCCAAATTACAAACAAAAATTTTCACGATCATTGATTTTTATTAATTGTGTTTCAGGCTGCTGGAACCTGGCGTTGGATGCTTGGAGTAGCTGGAATCCCTGCTGTGGTTCAATTTTTCTTGATGCTCTCACTTCCTGAGTCTCCTAGGTGGCTTTACAGACAGGTTAAATTTTGTCCTGATTGAATGATGCGATGAGGAAATTATTGTTTAAGGAATTCATGCAGTATTTTTCCAATAATAATAATAGTAATAAATAAATTATAACGGCACATTGTTGTTGATGCTGCTGATGTTTAGAACAAGGTGGAAGAGGCCAGGTCCATCCTAGAAAGAATTTACCCTACTGACGAAGTTGAAGACGAATTGAATGCCTTGAGAATCTCTGTCGAAGATGAAAAGGCTGATGAGCATGCGATTGGGGACAGTCTGATAGAAAAGGTGAAGGGCGCTTTGAGCAATGTTGTAGTCCGAAGGGGACTCTACGCTGGTGTGACTGTTCAGGTGGCTCAGCAGTTTTCAGGCATCAACACTGTCATGTATTATAGCCCAACGATAGTCCAGTTCGCTGGATTTGCTTCAAACAAGACAGCCATGGCCCTTTCTCTCATCACGTCTGGGCTTAATGCGGTTGGCTCTATTGTCAGCATGACCTTTGTGGACAGATATGGCAGGAGGAGGATGATGATTATTTCTATGATCGGTATCATCGCTTGCCTTGTTGTGTTATCCATTGTGTTCTCTCAGGCTGCCAGCCACTCCCCAAAAATTGACCAATACGAATCCATGCACTATGCTCCAAATGCTACATGTCCAAGTTTTGTCTCAGCTGCTAATCCAGCATCATGGAACTGCATGTCTTGCTTGAAAGCTGAA
>JAQSVH010000011.1:10027572-10045281 GCA_029448705.1 Adansonia digitata | reverse complement strand
CCTCCAAGTAATCAGAAGCAATCAACCGCGAATGCACTTGTTGCCTTTGTAGATTTGCAACAACTTGAGTTGCATCTTTCCTCGCCTGCAAAGGAAGATAATTGTCAAATTATCATAGAAGCAACAAAGTTATAGACTTATAGTGCTGCAAAAATAACTCTTGCTAAGGAAAATTGCGTATCTAAACGTTGTCCGGTAAGTTAGGCCATCTAAACTTATCGTCGATCAGTTACCTCCAAGTTCAATTTAGGCAGAAAAGTGATCAATAGCCGTAGCGTGTTCTCTCTGAAGAACTCCTGAGTCAGTTGTGCACAAGCTTCTGAGACTGGCTCAGATTCACTATTTCCATAAAGAATAGACTTCAACTCCCTTATATTTTTACATAATTCTGCCATCTGCATCAAAATTACGATGAAACATAAGGATTAGACACTAAATCTATGCCACTATCAGTACATCAAAAAACTACTCCAGCCCCGCAAAACCAACATCGAACATCAGGCACCTAAATGAAAGTATACATTTAACTCCACTAGTAACTAAATCACATGCTCTCGTCAATTGAAATCTCACCGGGGTCAAAGCTCCAAAAATAAGGGGGAAAACGATCCAGATCAACAGAGAAAAAAAAATTGAATAGCAATAAAACCAAGTCGAAACAATTAATGTGCTATAAGTCAAGGTGTTTTAGTAACGGACCTTCTCTTCCCGCTTGGATTCACGAGTGTCGGGGGATCGGGCGGCGTAGAGGAGGAGATCACGCGTTTGCCGCACGATATCAACCGGAGTTCGCGGCTTGGATTTGAAAAGCCCCTTCATCTTGGTAGACGAAGACTTGTCGTAGAGGTTTGTTGTGGAAGCAATATCAGGTAGCGCTGCTGTTTGCCAGAGCCTCTGTGCGACGTCTGTGCTCGCCGCACCGCCCGGCTTCCTTATACAAAGTCCTATTCTTTCACAAAAGAAAAAACTCCCCCCCCAAGTTTTCACTCTCTTCTCAGATATTATGTCAGATTGGTTTTACAATGATGAGTTTAGGTCGGTTTGGCTTTTTTCCGAACGTTCTTAGCGATTTGATTGTTTCGATTACTTACTATTTATCCCACGGTTCTGCTCAGCTTTGGTATTGCCCCTTTTACATGAATGACTCAAAACTGTTGGTCGTTCGTTACTGTTATTTATCTTACGTTGCCGTGGTTCGGTTGAGTTTTGTTCTCCTGAGAACCGACATACGATTCACATATTCCATCAAAACAACAGTATATCGACACGTAAACCAATCGAGTTGAAGAATGACTTGACCTTGTAAATTCCAAATAAAATTAATTTGTATTTTACTTTGTACAAACAGTAAAAAAGGAATAAAGGGATAAGCTTTCGCTGTTGCCCGATGGATAAGGTCCCCAACATCAGCAGTTAAATCTAAAAAAGCTGTGGAAAAATAAGAAAAATGTGCAATGTTGGCAGACGTTAAAACTATTTTTAGAAGTTTAGTAGGAAAGGAGGGAAAATGTTAGGAAAATCCTTATGTTTTGTACAAATCATAAAAAAAATTAATTAATTAATTAAAAGTAAAATTTTAATTTAAGTGAAATAAATATTGTCTTAGAAGAAAGAGAAATATAAAATTTTATTGATTTTCTTTACTCTTTTTATTTTCCTTTTACCGAATGAAAGAAGGAAAATGAAAGTGGTTTTCTTTTCCAACCTTTTTCTTTTCTACTTTTACTCCGATTCTAATAAATTGTTAAGGTTGGAAATATGCAAAGTCATTATTTTCCATCCAGTAATTATATTGAAAAGAAAGAGAGATTAATTATAATAATTTATATATTAGTCAACTCCTAAGTTAAATAGTAGACTTTAAATTTCATTTCATCCTTAGCCATAATTGACTACCCACATTTTTGCTTCGATTGATTGATTTCTTCAAGACTAAGTTCTGTGTATAAAAATAACATTTGGGTCTCATACCTTTTGTTAGATTTTCAGTTTTGTATTTAATAAAAAAATTATCAATTTAATATTTAAAAATTTATTTTATTAAACATATTATTAAAATTTTGGATTAATATCATTAATTAAACATTAATATAATAATTAATAATCAATAAAAACATAATACATGATAAAATATTATATAATCAATATCACATTATCATAAATTTTTTTAAATTAAAAATAAAAATTATTTAAAAATTTTTATAACAACTATAACATGTTATTTGATCGTGTATAAACCTTTCATTGAGACACGTATTAAGCATTCATTAGCCATCAGCTATTCACTGATGATATTAATTCAAAAAGATAATATAATAAAAATATAAATAATAAATTAATAATTTTTTTAAATACTAAAACTAGAATATAAGATCTAAATAAATATTTAATCCTTATTTTTATATCCAATTAATCGTAAACTTAATTTCTTTTAATTAATCACCATGCCATTATATATAATTATGTTTCCCTAAAATCAAAAATTAAAAAAAAAAGAAAAAAGAAAAAAGGGAAAGCAGTAACTTCGGATGATGTATGAAGAAACAATTAAACTTCACAATTACATTTAGGTAGAGAATAAAGTGTGATTATTTAGTTTAGAGTTTTATATACTTTCAACAATTATCCGAGAAATTAAAAGAAAAAAAAAAAGGCAAAAGCAAAAGCAAATTCGCAATCTCATAACTTGAAACCAAATGATAAAATCCCAACATCACATACTTTACTAAGATTTTATTCTCCACTCGGTTAACACCAAAGACGAACATAAAAGACATGATGACATGAACATTAATTTCCTAGGTTATAATCAAATCAACCCTTGATAAGGTTAAAGGAGGTAAGATTCCTGAAATTCAGCCATTCCTTCTCCCAAACCACGGCTTGATATGCATTAACTGCGGTTCCATCCTTCGCCTTCAAAACCAGCCGATAGTTCGTTCCGGCGACCACCTGGGTCTCGCCTTTGACCACCTTCAGCAACTTTAAACTTGTCTTTGACTGCTTGTTATACTCGGCTACGGCGAATTCCGCGATCTCGGTCACGTGCGGGTCTTTGATGTTCTCTATAGGTGTCCATCCTCCGAGGAGAGGACTCTTTTTGGCGTCGGAGAAAATGAGAGAAAGGAAAAGGAGGGACAGCAAGAGGATCAGGAAACGTGAATTTTGCTGCATTGCTAGTTGCAACGGATGCTTTTCTGCCGGTCTTCTCAATGTTTCTTTTTGCCTCTTTGGGGGTTTGAGGGCATTGATTTGGAATCAATTTAGTATTAATAGATCTAATATCCGTGAATCTGACGGTACGTGTCAGACGGGTTTTGATCTATGAGGATTGCCCCTCGTACTTGGTAAAAATCACGGTCAAGCCATGGAGTTTGGTTTATCCCTTTACGCGGCGAAGCCCAAAACTGGCAGCCACCGACGTGAATTACGAAAGTGGAGCCGTTAGATTATGATCAGATGGTGCGGGCCAGGAGTGAGCAGTGTATAATGTATGGTATTTGATTCCTGATTAGAGAAGAAAGATGGTGGCAGGTAGTGGGTTCCACCACCCCTGCCCGTTGGTTCGGCTCACAGATCATACCTATTGCATTATATAAATATCATAAAATATAATATAAATACTAAATATAGATATATATATATATATAAATATTTTAAAATTGATATTATTAATAATAATAGAAATTATTAATATATTAAAATTTATATAAATATAAAATATTTTAATATTATTATGTCTTAATCAAATGTATAAATGTTAAATATGATAATTTTAAACACGATTATATGAATATAAAATATATAAAATATTAAATACATGATATGATATTAAAATGTTTCTCAAATTTTTTGTAATATGAATAATTAACATATTAAAATTTATATAAATATTAATATTTTTATATAATTATGATATAATAAAATGCATGAATATAACACCAAAACAAAAAATTATCGATTTTAACATATATAATACAAATAAATACTAATGTAGTAGACCAGAGGTGTCCATTATCTAAGCTACTTGTTCAAACTTAGCTTCATCTAATATTTACGAGGATATAAATAAAAATATTAAGTTCGAAAAATGAGCTAATAAAAAATTAAACTTATTAAAAAAAAGGTTAGATCCTAACTCTTACATTCAAGGTCCAAGTTTGATTTGGTGTAACTCACTTTACAATTATATAATATATATTAATTTTGAATTTTTATATATTAAGTAATTTTATTATATAAAGAGTATATTTATTTAATATTATAGCATAAATATTAAAAATATATTAAGTTATTTAAATTTTAAAACTTAAAAAAAATATTAATTTATTAAAGATTATTTTTTAAAATATTTTTAAAAAATAATTTAAAAATAATATAAATGAATTTAAATAAACTTAAATTATATATTTATAAATATTATAAATTTAAACTAAATTAACAATTTATATTTTAAACTAAATTAAAGTTAAATAAACATAAAATTATTTAAATTTAATATAAATTTAATTCAACTTGATATATAAATAAATTTGTAAAAGACTATAGTCCACTAGCCCCTATAAGAAGGAAAAATGGAAAATGCTCCGCCGGTGACCCAAAACGAAAGTTTGGTGAGCTGACGATGTGCCTGATGTGATGGACACGTTTTTTAATCGAGAAAAAGAAAATTCAGAAGATAGGGCCATAGGGGTTATGATTTATGTACATGATTCACTTTCTTTTCAAAAACCTCAGGCATTTTTTATTTTTATATAATATAGACCGTGGATAAATGGGTTATAGACATAATATAGACGATGGAAAATAAAAGTTCGGCTACGGAGAATTGGCCCATTTCTGAAATAGATAATTTCAGAGATACCATAAACCCATGTGGTCTAAATCTAGTTGAGTCCTGTGACCCCAAATTAATTGGACCAAGTCCAACACAGAGATAAGATGCTGACTAATCTGGCATAGGCGATTAATCACTCATGAGTCAGGTCATTAGAATTTGAGGCAACTGCATGCCCAAGCAGTCAGCAGCACATCGGCATTACGTCAGCCTTGGATGCAAAATTAACGTGAAAAATGGTAAGTCCCTTTCAAGGAAGAACAGGAATGATTGGTCTACTGTCCCATCCTGTTTTGAAATTTTTAGTTGGCATGCTTATGAGTTATGATGAAATGTTCTTCTGTTTTCACTGAAGCCTTGGCTTGAATTTTGATTTATGTGATGTGAGGTGAAAATTTTGAAGTTGATTGCCTTGCTTTGTTGGTAGTTTTACACGACTGAAGTTTTGTTAGTTTTCTTCTGAGGCCATTTTCTACCAACACAATTCAGGGTAAATTTAACTAAATGCTCAAGCATATGCTATACTACAAGATAAAAAAAAAAAAAAATGAAATACATTAGCAACAAAATGAGGGGGCAAGGCAAGCACTGGGCGAAAACAATAGATCCCAGAATTCTCCCCCACACCACTTGTGCTCGCTCACTTTGTTGCCACATACTAAACCAAGCCACTAAACGAAGCTTCATCATCTCGTGATGGTGCAGTACTTATGCTAGGCCTATACATCTTGTCTTAATGAATTCTACTATATTTAGCTAACAAACAACACCATATACCACAAGTTTGCCTTGCAGCTATTTAACTCCTTCGTTTGTTCCAAAAACAAAAGCACCTGCCATCGCAAAAATTCACAAATTAGAGACCCACCAAAATTTTGTTGTTCGCATTCATTAAGAAACCGGCAAATGGAATGAGAAGGAATAGTTTACCAAGCGTAGGCATTAATAAGGATAAAATTGCTGTGCCGGCAATCTTAAGCGGCAGTCCTGTCTTGAACATATCTGGGATATCTATACGCCCAGTTGTGAATCCAACAATATTTGAAGGGGTTCCAGTTGGCAGCATAAAAGCAAATTGTGAGCCAACTGCTCCAGGAATCATAAGTAGTAGCGGGTGGACACGCATGGTTTTTGCCATTTGAATCAGAAGTGGAAGCAAGAGGGTTGCAGTGGCATCATTTGATGTTATGAATTCAGTAATTATGGCACTAATTAGACAGACTGCAGGGGCAATAGCTAAATATGGAGCCTCTTCCAAGAAATCTAGCGTTTTTGATAGCACATCAGCAAGTCCACTTGACTGGACGCCATCAGCTATGGCAAAACCAGCCCCTAGTAATAAAATTATGTTCCATGGTAGCTTCTTGCATTCGTTCCAGTCCATCAATTTCTCTCCCTTTCGCCTTTTGTTTGGAATTACGAACAGAAGAGTAGCCATCAAAACCTACATGGTTCAAGCTTATACTTAATCACATCAAAATTTTGACCTCACAAAATTTCTTATCATACAAGGTATCTCAATTTGTTTTTCCTTTCTAGGTATGCTTGGTTAGATGAAAATCAGAAGAAAAAGTAAAAGAATAAACAGAGAAATGTGAAAAAGGAAAAAGAAAATAAATCTGTAATATACTTAGTTAGAAAGAAAAAAGAATAAAAAAATTATTATTTTTTAACTTATTTACAAAAATAAATTACTTTAAATTAAAAATTAAAAAAAAAAAACAAAAGAAGAAAGAAAATGAAAATGATGTTTATCATGTAAATATATTTATAAAATTATCCATATTTTTTAATTTTATTTTTATATCTTAACTTATAATAAATGTAATAGTAAAATAGTATATTTTGTATTTTTTTCTCATTTTTTTATTTTTTCAATCGTAACACTAAGGGAAAAAGTTATTTTTTCTTTTTGAAAAAAAAAATATTTTTTTAACTTTTCATTTTTCTCCTTTTTTTCAATTTTTTATCTTAGTAAAGCCTTGCAAGTTTTGATTACTCACACTGACAGTTCCATCGCCTGCACGGCCATGGAAGAGAGATCCCCATCCCGGAATGTCTTCTGTTATGCTTCTGGTCATCCACAATGCTATCATCATCTGGATTTAACCTTTCTCTTATTAATTTAAATACATTATAAACCTAATAGTCAATAATTAGAGAAAATAAGTACTTAAGGACGAACCCCAAACACAGCTAAAATCATCTTCTCAGCAAAAGCCATTGGACCTGCTCACAACAAGTATAAAACTTGAATCAGCCTAAAGAAAGTAAGAAAGAGAGGGGAAAAAAATCACCAGGGCTTCTTACCTAACATTTCCAGTTCTCTCTTGAGATGGGCTTTGTCCAAGTAGGCAGCGAGGGCCTGGCCAGAGCCCCTGGATAAATACAGCAGACAGAGTATCGCCCACAAGGCCAAGAAAATTAATACAGCCAAGGGAAAACCAAAAAAGAACCATGTGTTGAAACCAATAGGCTTAGCATCTCGGGCGGTGCTCTTCCACATGGCTACCAATATCAAGTTGACGCCTGTACCGGTGAGGGTACTCATTCCCCCTATGGGAGCGGCATACGTGACCCCGAGAACAACAGCACGACAGAAGTTGCGAACAGGGGCGGGTTGGGTGGGGCCCACGGGGAGGCGCTGAAGGATTCCGGTTGCCACAGGCATCATCATCACGGCACACGCCACGTTGTGCATCCACATGCTGACGAAGGCTGTGGTGGCGCAGATGCCGAGCAGGAGTAGAGGTGGATTCACTGGATCCCCACAAAACCGCGAAGTGATCTGAGTGACCCACAAAAGACAGCGACAGTTGAGCAATGTCCATTCAAATAATTCACCAACAACATGATAGGAATTATTGCTTACGGTCAAATATTGCTTGTCTAATAAAGCAGATAGCACAATCTGTTTGTAAGATACAATTGCTTTGCTTGTCTAATCCCGCTATCCAAGAAGAAAAAGAGAGACAGAGAGAGACTACCATTTTGTCTTTTCTCTTATCTTTTTTTTAATAAAAAAAATTTTTTGCTTGCTTCCACCAATTGTGTAGAAGTAACCAGCACAAGATGTTTCTTTTGATCTCTTTAACTCTTTCTATTTTGAATCCAAAAACTGAAGCTTCGTTTGAAATTATGTAAGAATTAATGTGTACAAGACCCTATTGGCTTATACCAAACTTGGAACTTTGATATGCGAATAAAAAGCAATAGTTTTAACTTCAGAAAGAAAAATGTTGGAAGAGTACTCTGGGGCATTGGGGCATCAGAAAAAGGCTAACTTTATTTATTTTTAAGGCCGGACGCAAAGAAAATTCTATAAACGTTCAAAGGCCAACAGACAAGAGTTTAGGAATTCTAGGGTTACTGCTATACCAATTTCTAACAACAATGAAACGAATAAATTCACAGCGGTAACTCACATTTAAGGCCAATCTTCTGTGAATGTTGTAGCGCTCAACAGCAAGAACAAGTATGAAGCTACCCAGAACCAGGGTAATCACATCATCCATATAAGAGTGGGCAACACTATCAGCAGAAGCAATTCCAAAGAGAGGAAAGAGAAAGAGAGGTGCCATGGAGGTAATTGGCATCGGTACAGCCTCAGTAAGCCACCAAGAAAACACCCAGGCCAGAACCGCTAACATGTTTCGGCTAGTCACAGGGCCATCGAACTTGACACACAGACAGATGACAGCACACAAAAGGGGTCCTAACAGGATATACAAATTTTTAAGTGTGACCAAGGATTTGAGAGAAAAAGGTGAGCTTGATAACGGTTCTATTGGATCATTGACAGGGAGAAGTGGGCGCTTTGGATCATCAAAATTCAGATCGGCTGCCATTTTGCTGGCAAGATGGATATGCTCAAAAAATGGTTATGAACTAGGAGAGGTGGTTAATGGAGACTCAGACAAGGGTTGCTTTTATACCTGAAACTTGGGTTGGATGCTAATCGTGGACAAGTTTGCTTTTTCGGCTCTGTGTATTTTTTTGGAACCTAGCTAATAAATTTTAATTAGTATGCGCTAAATATCTTAAGGAAAATGTTATATACATATAAATACAATTATATATGTAATTTATTTTATAATTATATTTTTTTAAATTTAAAATTTTAATTCAATTAATAAACATAACGCCTTATAATTCAAAACATAATATTATATATTTTTTCTATTTTCAGATAAAAAATTATTTTATTTTATATTTACTAAGAAAAGATGGATCACCAACAAAGCCACGTGGATATTTTTATTCCACAAGTTACGTTAGCCTATAGCTGAGGTTGTAGATTAATCCTGGCAAGCATATTTGATTATTATTATTATTATAATGTATAATTTTTAAAAACTCAGAGTAATTGCGAGGATGCCGTTGAGTTTTCTGAAGGCAGAAAGAGATAAAGAAGTCGAGCGGCCCCGTCTCAGTCAGACGTTTAACCAAATTATTTTTGTGGTTCAAATATAATATAATGATTTTCTTGACTTGACGGCCATGTGTATCTCCGTATTCTACAAGTGGCTATTTGTAATTTGTACATGACAAAGATCAAGCTGACGTGGAATTTGAGCCTGTTTTGTTTGTATCTATCTCTTTGCCTGATAACTTCTTAGGCTGTAATTGTTCTGTCATACCAATTTTGTTTTTTGGGGAGTGGGGTGGATTTGATTAGTGGCTCTAAATTTAAGTCCTAATATGATTTTTTCTAATGCAAATAAGCAATAATAACAACAGAGATTGACATAAAGAGAAGATGTGACATACATCAGAACAGTAGCTTTCTATCCTCTGCTTGTTGAATGGCTCTCCAGCCTTCGCCACCGAGGGTTACTAACAGCATCTATAAATGTAGAAAATTCCTTGTTAAGAACAAGATTCTTGGTGAAACAGTTCAAAATCCAAATATTTTGTTCTGGACAATGTTCAAACTGCACTCTGTATTTGGGGTTGCTTTTGGTTAAGAAAGAAAGATTAAGGTTATGGGAACTCCGAAAGTCTGATTCCGCAACAGTGAAGCCTTTTAATTAGTCAGATAACAAAAATCCTGGAGGAGATGATCTATAGGATTGTGGATGTTTTCGTGTTCAGCTATATTTGTTGAATTAATTCATGAAGAATTGTCTATCCTGTTAGGCTTTTCTTCTTCCACGTGCAAAATATTGTATTAAGCCATTTCAGCTGTAAAAAGGGGTCAAAACTCAAAACAGTATGCGGACCAACCTAGGCTTTTATGGGACATTGGCAACCCAAAATAAAAACGGGTTCAAACAGGAGCTGAAAATAATTCTCGCTTTGTAAAGTAAAGGGGAGAACAGCCTACTATGTCCTCGACCTCGACTAGTAGACCACAATTATTGCGAATCAATGACAAACTTCCAAAGCTTTTGGGGAACATGCAAAAATCGTTCTACCTGGTACAGGCTTACCTGTGAAACCCGAAACCTTAATGAAACGCCGGACGTGTGTGGATTGGGTAGTGGATGAGGCAGGCCAAAAATTCTAATAATTCAGCCTTGTGGTCCCTTAGCTTTCCAATCTGAATTCAGGGGTCAGCGTGAATGAAAGTGATAATCCCCCACGATCCCCAATATTTCATTCTACCTTGCTCACTTGCCACCTCTTTTACAGATGGGCAGTCTCAAAGCCTGAGATTAATAAAACATTAGCAAAATATCTGAATTCCTTTACCAACGGAATTATTGAATTACAATAATTACATGGGTTGAATAATACCATAGCATGATTGTCACTCGATTTGATTAATTTCAGGCTTTCGTGTATTTTATATATATATATATATATAATCACCAATTTTGCATGTGTTGATATTTTAAAGGCCTTGACATTTAAGGTTTAATTGAATCAAAGGGCATAAAGTACGTAAGAAGTTCATGTCTTTCATTTTTCTCAGGCACCCAAAATTTTGCGGTCTTAGGTCAACGGACAGTGAGGTTGAAGAAGCCAATCGCTCCGCAAACTGAATGACTCTCAGTATTAGATTTTGAATCCATGGGATGGGAGGCGGCTGAATTGCTTGTAGAAAATTAAATCATAATAAAATACTTACGTGTATAAATATAAATCTACTACTAGAAATTTAACTTCACAAAGAAAAATAAAAAGCAAGACATGGAGATATTTTCAACTAGGACTCAAGTGCAATGAATTATTCAAATGTTTGTGGTTGTGGTTGGCCTTTAGATCCTCCAAGGGTCATTTATCTGCATTTTATTTTATATTTTTTGATAAGCTTAAGGTTAATTCATTGCTATCGGAAAAGGAAAGTTGTTTTGATTGCTGTCAGCTTGATTTTAATATTATGGCCCATTCCCAATTTGCCTAAGTTCTACTGTGGATTCGACATTAACCCCAAATCGAACTATGTTTGTTTTGATGCTATTGTTATGAGCATGGATGGATGAAAAACAAAATAAAAATAAGAAAGATGTTTTAAGATTTCATATTTGCATTTTACTGTTTGCAATCTTTCTATTTTTTATTGGATTTACTCAAAACTTGTCTTTATTAAAGACTTTGACAGGTATAAACTCTTATCATACAATTAATAATATGTACAAGCTGACACCTTGAAAAAAACATTGTTTCACTCATGTAGTATAATGCAAAAGCATTAAATCAATCATAAAAAATGAGAGGTGCTTGTTTATTGCTGTCATCCTTTTCTTAAAATTTATGTTTTTTATTTTAATTCTTAAAAAGCTTATAAAAGGAAGAAATAAAATTGTAAAATATCATCGCAAATCACATCATATAAAATCAAATCAAATCAAATTTTAAAAAATTGAATGTTATGAAGTGGCATCAAAGTTGAGTTGGTTTTTTAGGGTGTGGTGGGTAATGGGCTCATTGTCCAAACTCCCAAAGGGGTTCCTGCTGCCCAATTTATTGGTGGGCCTGAAACAATTATTGGAGTTGTTTAGAGACTCGCCCAAATAAATTATCATATGGTCTTATCACCTGACAATACTAAACGACTACAAATAAAAGTATTTTTTTTAAGAGATAAAATAATAATAAATAAAAATAAAAAGGCACATGCTGATTCATTTCCCCCTTCCCCTCTAACAGTGACTTTCGCCTTATTTCTTTTTGGGTGTATTGAAAGTTCTGTGGGTCCAACATAACAAATATTCCAAATTTGAGATGTTGGGTTAAGCTTCCCCTATCTTAAGCCCAATTCGCCACATCCCTCCACCCACCCTCGCCGTTCTAATTTCTGACATTCTGAACACAACTCCCTCCTTATTTATTTATTTATTTATTTCTTTTTGGCTCTGGATCTTATACCTAATAAATAAATAGATGTTTCTGGAAGTGTAAACCAAAACCTGATTTTATATTTTATTTTAATTGATAAATAGTGAGACACGTATTAACCATATAAATTAGATAACCTTCGGCTGTCGTATACTGGTTTCACCACTTGTCGAACAACTGTGGCTCACCTCCTTTCGACGCGCTTCCTTCCTCTAAAGTAACGATTCCTTCCCTTTCACCCAAACAAACCCGAACCAAACCTGATGGAACCCTCGATTCTCAAAAACCTGTAATATCCAAACTCAAAAATTATAACACAAAGCCAAAATGTCGAAGCTTCCTATGGATCTAATCACTGATATTTTTTATCGCCTCCCGGTGAAGAGTCTTGTCCGTTTCAAGTCCTTGTCTAAACCATGCTGCTCTCTAATCGACGATCCTGATTTTATCAACGCCCACCTGAATCGTTCCATCCAAACCAGGTCAAATCTCAACATCATCCTCAAAGGCTTGCATCTCTATTCCGTGGAATTTGACGCCCTCGATAACGCGGTACCACTCGACTATCCTTTGAGTAGCGGAGCTGGTACAGAAGCCTTCGGTTCTTGTAATGGACTCCTTGCATTCCGTCTCACCGATAAAATTCTTGCCTTGTACAACCCTTCAACTCGACAGCTCCGTCGATTGCCTGTTTCCGAGATTGATCCTCCTCCAGGTGAATTTTGTAAATCTGGATATGTTTTTTATGGGTTCGGACAGGATGTTAAAACTAATGATTACAAGGTGGTGAGAATGGTACAGTTCAATAAAAACGACGACGAAAATGATGAAGGTTACTATTACGATTACGAGGTTAAGGTTTATAGTTTAAAGAATGATTCTTGGAGAAAAATCACCAAGCTTCCTCGTTATCTTCGGTTTATGTTTCAATTTTTCTACCATCTTCTGCATAGACGAGGCTATGGTGTGCTTGCTGGTGGGGTTTTACATTGGATGATGCCTGCACGAATTGAATTGGGAATGACAAATCGGATTGTTGGTTTTGATCTTGGAACCGAGGAGTTTTTTGAAGTGCCTCAGCCTGAATGTGCTGATAGGAACTATCTGTTGGATGTCGGAGCCCTGGAAGGATGTCTATGTGCTATTTTTAATTATGACCAAGCTGCGATTGATGTTTGGGTTATGAAGGAATATGGAGTGAAAGCATCGTGGACTAGGTTGCTTTGTGTTCAAAAAACTAGAGCCATTAACACTATATCGTTTTTAAAGCCATTAGCATATTCCAAGTATTTAGACAAGGTGCTGTTGGAAATTAATAATCAAAAGTTTGCCTGGTATGATTTACAAAAGAAGAAGATGCGAAGTGTGAAGATTGGTGGTAGTCCCGGTACTTTTGGTGCCGAGGTTTATATAGGAAGCCTCGTTCAAATAGAAGACCGGAAAAGAACGGAAAATGAGAAGCAAAATGAGCAAGATAAACAGAAGATCAAAAATCGAAAGAAGAGGTAAAATGGCGAAATTCCAACTTGTTTGAATCTTAGACATATAATTGACTCTTTGAAGCATGCTAAGGATGCTAACAGTTATAGTGCATTTCTTAGATTGCTTCGGGAACAGCTATCTATTAAGATTGTCTTGCTAATATGTTAGTCATTTAGCAACCTTAATGCTTAACATTGGTCCCTTCTTTTTTTTGCAGGGATGATTTCTTATCGCAAGGATTCAAATTGGTTCTATAATCAAAATCAAGAAAATATTCATAATATGAGCGTAGTGCGAAAGAAGCTAAGTGGCTTATAAAGGTACCTGCTTTGCTGATTTTCCTTTTATTAAATGCTTGCTGGTGCTTGC
Source organism: Adansonia digitata (assembly GCA_029448705.1). NCBI lineage: Eukaryota > Viridiplantae > Streptophyta > Magnoliopsida > Malvales > Malvaceae > Adansonia > Adansonia digitata. The sequence goes on along the minus strand of JAQSVH010000011.1, from coordinate 10,031,309 downwards.
GTTTGTATTCTTTTGTACTTTTTGGAGCTTAATCTTCAGTTGGTGGACTCAAGTTTTTGGATAAGAAATTGACTTGAGATTTATTTTTATAATATTGTCTTGGAGGACCCAGCAGTTTTGTTCGTTCTATCCTTCTGTCACAGCGGATCTCCCAAGGAGTTGACTTAGGAGGTCAATATTGTTGACGTATGGACTGCTGCTTCGCAGGAAAAGCTTGGACAATTATTTAAATCATACTATGTTTTGAAGCATTCCATTGACTTTCTTTGAGAAGGCCAAGTAGGGTCAATGTACTAAGCTTGTGAGAAGAAATGTTGTAGAACATGAAATATCAAAAGAGGAAGCTTTTTTCTGCTAGGGGTTTCTTTATGTCTTTTGTAATATGGGGATTTTGATGGCTTTTATTGTGTGAGTAGAGATTTAAGAATTTCGACCACATTTTGATATGTTCTTGATTCCTGCATCTGGACCTTTAAAGGTTGTCTTTAAGCCAAAGCAGAGATTGAGATGAGACAGTACCAATCTGATCCATTTCAACAGTTCAGAAAGTGACCTTTGCTTTAAGTGCAACCGCATCATGTCTCTACTTTTGACCTGAGCTCGCGATTCTCAGTGAATTACCCAATTTGTTACATGCATTCCCATCGACATCTAGCTACGCTTCTCAGTGAACTCGTGATCCTCGTAAAAGCTCGTAGATTTAGATGACTATAACGTTTAAGCAAGTTTTGTTATACCGGATACTTGCCAACAATATATTCGCTTGGGATTTTTAAAAGTCTTTTATCAATTTTCCCCATGACTTTAGAAATCTTAGTAAAGAGCACTTTCGAAGGTCAGAATATTTACACAACTTAAAAAGGCCTAAATCATGGTTAGTGGATCCAGAAATTCCTATATATATATATATATATATGTATATATGCTTGGTCCTTTTTCTTCACTACTGGTGCATATGAGAATGACTGGGTGGGTTTTCAGACATGGTTTTAGTTTGAGAAGAGATGATCTTCTAGTAAGTGCCATAAATCTAAAGGGCTTTGAAGAATTGATTTTCACTTATGTTTCTGTCTAATATGATGGTAATTACCACGAATACATAATGTGCGATAAATAAAATCCGGAAATGTTACATTTTTTTGAAGAAGAATCTGGGCTGTGGTGTGATCTTTAAACGTACGCTTAGGCAGGCTGGCTGTCACCCTTTGACTTGCTTTTGAAGGCCAGCGGCTTATTACCAGATTTTAGCATCTTCTCAACCTCCTCAAACTGAAGCCCTTTGGTTTCAGGTACAAACCAGTAGATGAAAAAAAGTCCAATTACACAATAGCCAGCAAAGAGGAGGAATGTGCCAGAGGAACCAAGGGCTTTTGTCAATGTTAAAAATGTCAGGCTAACAACAAGATTGCTGACCCAGTTAGAAACTGCAGCAATCCCTCCACCAATACCTCTGTACTTCAATGGGTAAATCTCAGAGTTCACAATCCATGGGACAGTTCCCATGCCAGGTGAGAAGGAAATGATATACAATCCTAGGAAGACGACGGCCAAAAACCCAAATTTGCTCGGGCAACCATCCTTGAACCAAGTACGATGTTGCCTATGGCATGAATTTTCTACGTCTGTGGTCATTGCAAAGCATGCTCCTGGAGAATACTGAGCAAAATGAAAAACCAAATCAATCAAATTAACTTAATTGGTAAAATGCAAACGACAATCAAAATCTAATGTCATTAACTATAACAGAAAAAAAAAAAAGGGTAACGGTTATGCAGTTATGAAAGGACTTTACTTCATTTGCCCCATTGGCACAAAAGCCACAATCAGCTTTCAAGCAAGACATGCAGTTCCATGATGATGGATTAGCGGCGGAAACGTAAGTTGGACATGTAGCATTTGTAGCGAAGTGGGTGGATTCAAATTGATTAATTTTGGGAGCATGGCTGGCAGCTTGAAAGAACACAACCGATAAAATCACGAGGCAAGTGATGATACCGCACATAGAGATGATCATCAATCTCCGCCTGCCATATCTGTCGACAAAAACCATACTAACAATGGAGCCGAGAGCATTGAGACCAGACGTGACCAGAGAAAGCGCCAGAGCTGTCTTGTTTGAAGCATATCCAGCCAACTGGACTATTGTTGGGCTGTAGTACATAACAGTATTGATGCCCGAAAACTGCTGGGCCACCTGAACAGTCACCCCAGCATAGAGTCCCCTTCGGACAACAACGTTGCCCAAAGCTCCCTTCACCTTTGATATGAAATTGTCCCCAGTGGCCTGCTCATCAGCCTTTTCTGCTTCAATAGATAGCTCTAAGGCTGTCAATTCACCTTCAACTTCATTAGCGGGATAAATCTTCTCAAGGATGGACCTAGCCTCCGCAACTTTATTCTAGAAATCAAACCAGAAAAATTCGTATGATTATTTATTTTTTTAATAAAAATTTTGGCAACAGTAATTACTTGACGTAATTTTGGAGAATGAACTTGGATTTGATTTGTTATGAAAATTTAAGGATGAATGCAAACATTGACAAAGATGAATAAAGATTCAACATTTCATGTATCTGAGAAAGCACAAGCACCAGAACACAACATTTATGTTTAATTTTAGATCTAGATCTTCTTTGGAACTTATCAAAATATGGTAAATCCTTTTGGATTCAACACTACTTGAACCAAATCTTAAACATTGCATGACTCAAGACAAGATTCTAACCCGTCTGTAAAGCCATCTAGGAGACTCAGGAAGTGACAACATCAAGAAAAATTGAACCACCGCGGGGATTCCAGCTACTCCAAGCATCCAACGCCAGGTTCCAGGGGCCTGAAACACAAGAATAATAGTGATTGTGAAAATTTTCGTTTGTTTGTAAATGGGGAGAATGCGCTGCGTTACAATCAAACCATCCAAAATTTGCACTTGAAATAATAGGAGAAGATAGATTTTCAATTGTAGTGATTATTATAACTTACACGAGTGAAGGCCAGATTGATTAGATAAGACAGAAATTGGCCCCCTGTGATTAGCAAACCATTTGTGCTGACAAGTGCACCTCGGATTCTAGCGGGGGAAGCTTCTGAAATATAAAGAGGTGAGGTCATTGAAGCCATTCCGACTCCTAAACCAACAAAAATTCTTCCAAGAATGATCATCCATGGAGCAGGGGCGACAGCCATGACTATGGCACCTACAAAGAAGAGAATATCAGCAACCAAAATTGATAGTTTTCTTCCGAACCTGTCGTTCATCCATCCCCCGCATGCAGCGCCAAAAATAGCACCTGCTACAGCCATACTCACAATGACTTCCTGAAAAACCAACGCAAGAAAAACATTGCATTGAAACAACAAGGAAAGGAAAACATAAAAAAACAAGGCACCAAAAAATGGATCTAAACCTGTAGCCATGTTTGCCTATCAACTTCTTGGAAATCCTCACGGATATAAAGCAAGGCACCGGATATAACTCCTGCACTCTCCAAAAATAATTTGTATTCATAATTTTTCAAGATATGTCTCCGAGACTGACAATGGTAGTACAACTACATGTCTATGAACATCATGATGTTACCTGTATCATAACCAAAGAGAAGCCCTCCAATCCCGGCCGAAAATGCAAGGCGCATAATATAAGGAGTCTTCCATGTTGTCTTCCAGCACTCATTGAACTCTGTCTTATCGGTTTTCACTAAACCACCTTCCACCATTTTTCTCCCAATAAAGACAAA